>JAHBCN010005173.1:0-57720 GCA_019359885.1 Listronotus oregonensis
TTTAAATTTTTAAAACATAATGGCGGCATATTCTCAACTAATGAAAGACATGAAAAAACAACCTTTTGCATAGGCACCTAATGAAAAACATTTGAAATAAACCGTAGAAGCAAAATACGTAAAATAGGGGCTGTCCCATTTTATAATTTTTCTTTTGGAACACCCTGTATAAATGCTTATATTTTTTTAACACGCCTTGTAAAATAAAAGTTGAAGTGATTGAGCTTTTCTTAAAGTTGTGTAGTTTTCTCAAAAATTGGTGATTTCAGACTTTACGGACACCCATAATATGCAACTACTACTAAAAATAAAATAAAGAATCTAATAATTTGTTTTTTTATTTAAAATTAAAATATAGAACATATTTATAAGTGACATAAAAATGTCCACAAAATAAAAAAAAAATCTAAAAGATAATGGAACATAAGTCATAAATCCTATTACAAAACACAGATAAAATGTTTTCTAGAAAATTTTCTTATACAGGGTTTTGAGCAATAGTTTTAAATATTTAACAGCAGTTAGATCTTGCAAAAAAAGTCTCTATAAACATTAGTCCGGATATGCATCGTTTCGAAATTGAAAAGTGCAAGGTCTTAAAGTTAAAAGGAAGCTTTAATTGTACATAATTTTTTAAAACAATTTTTTGATAAAACAACTTAAAATACAACTTTTTCGTTATTTGAGTTTTTCAAGGACAAAGTAAAACTCCTACTTTTTAAAAGGGTATAAAAAGAATCGGTTTTAATTTTTTCTCGAGCAAAGCAAAATTTAAAAAATCAAAAGACAGAATAGTTGTATTTTAAGTTGTTTTATCGGGGTAATACCACGAGTACTTAAATTACCGATAATTTTCACGATAGCGGTTTTTCATAATTTCACGAGTCCGAGGGACGAGTCAAATTTTTAAAGAAAACACGCCATGAGTAAAAAATTATCTAATTAATTTTAAAGCACGAGCAGTATTTAGGTAGAATATTTCACGAATCAAAACGTAGATAAGTTAAATTATTGACTTAGAATTGTTAAGTTAATAACGGTTTAGAATGTTTAACAAAACGTCATTGTCAGTGTTATTCAATGATTTTAGTGGGCAACCTATTAAAATCTGACATTTTGTTAAACATTTAAACCGTTGTTAACTTTTAACAATTGCTAAGTCCATTGCTAAATTTAACAACGCGATCATCACTTGGCCGTAAAACTACTAGATTTGGGTAAAAAATGGCACAAAATAAAATTTTAGGTTTTTTTCTAACAAAAAATTTTTTTTTCTTATTTCTGTCAAATAAAAAACAACCAAGATATCATCGATAGAAGTTTAAGTTTTATTGTAAAGATCATCTGAACCAAGCCCTTTAACCCTTTAACTTTTAAAAATGGAGGGTTTTAAAAAGAAAAGATGTCAATGATCTTATAGCTTTTAAAATTACCTTCAAAATGGTATTTCGGTGGACCCGATAACATAAAAATTAAGGGAGTTTTCGTTAAAAAACCAATGGAATTTTTTTGTTCCAAAAGTTGATGCACTAGATCAGGGGTCTCCAAACTACGGCCCGAGGGCCACATCCGGCCCGCGGACAGATTTTGTCCGGCCCGCGGAGAGCTAGCATACTTGAAAACTCCTTTAGAGAACAAATAATTTTTTATAGCAAATTAAATTTAGTTTACTGAGGTATTCTAATTTTATGTTCAATAATTATTAATATGACATCTACATTGATATGGTCATGGGCTAACTCCGCTAACTCATAACATTCTTGTAGGCTTATTGTTATTGTTTTTGTGATAAGTTGGATAAAGAAACGCAGAATTGTAATGAGTAAAGACATGTATAATATGCAGAAAATTTAACTTCAGTATATATAACTAATCAAATTATTAAAATGAATCCAACTAACATTTTATACATTTTAAATAATCACATAACTTATAACAAACATAATGACATATGAAATACTAATGAGATTTATGTAATTGAGATTTTCCACTGACAATAGTTTGTAGTTGTGGACTAATTTTACTTGTACCAATTATTAAAAGAGATTTAAGATGCTCATCAGTTATTTTCGATCTGTAAACATTTTTGTGTACTTCATTTTGGAAGGTTTTCTCACACAAATAAGTAGTACCAAAAACAGAAAACAGACCGAGCAAATTTATCAAATTATCAAATTGTGTCAGTGGAAGACTCTTATAAAATTCCAACAAAGATGAGTTTTGATATTTGTTCTTAATTATATCACTGCATTGTAGATCAATCATTTCCATTTGAAGTTCCGGTCTTCAGGTTTAATGTCAGTATCAAAAGGATTCTGAAAAATCATAATTTGATTCGCAATGGAAACAAAGTCCGAGAAACGAGTATCAAAATTTATCTTTAAGCACTCAAAGTTTCGATTGCAAAATCGATAGGAAACTCGTCTCAGTAGTGTGGCTGAATATTTCACATGTTTTAAAGTGTGAAAAACATTTATTTCGTAGTTGTGATTGAAACAGTCTCAATTTCTTCCGGAATGATTTGATATTGGTGTATAAATCAGGAAGATGCTGGTTTTCTCCTTGCAATCCCAAATTCAGTTCGTTCACATGTTTTGTCAAATCAACATAGAATGCTGAACTTCCACAGCCATGCGTTGTTTTGTAATTCAGTAAGAGGGCGATGTTTTTCATTCAAAAAATTTCGATCACTGCTCGAAGTTCAAAAAGCGCTGAAGGACTTTCCCACAACTAAGCCAGCGTACGGCAGTATGATAAGGTAAGTCAGTTTCTCCAATCCTTCAATAAATTGTCGGAATTGTCGGTGATTCAGCCCAAAAGATCTGATAAAATTAACAGTTGATATGACTGGTTTCAGAACGTCAGACATATCCAAACATTTTCCGACAAAAGACTGTTGATGAATGATACAATGTAAGACTATGTTTGAACCACCGTCATTTTCTACAGCCTTTGACACAAGAGCGACCACTCCTTTATCTTTCCCACTCATGTTTTTGCCTGCATCAGTTGTAATACATTTCAAGTTTTTCCATCGAAGGTTCTTTTTGATTAATGGCCATTTCAACTCCTTTAAAAATATTGTACCAGTAGTTGTGCCATGAATACTATACATATCAAGAAGTTCTTCAGCACTTCATAGCTTTTATCTACTCTCGAATATAAATCAACACCTGAGCAGTATCTGACACATCCGTTGACTCATCCAAGGCCAAAGAAAACCACTCAAAATGTCCATTTTTGTCGAACAGTTGAGAGGATATATTTTCAGCGATGTTTTCTACCCTTCGACCACAGTGTTTGCTGACATATACAGTGTTTAATAAATTACCTTTCAGGGCACATTTTTGGCTACTGCAATTATGCATTCTTTGATCATTTCTCCATCGGTGAATGGTTTTCCACGTTTTGCAATTTCAAGAGCCACACAAAGCTGGCACGAGTTGCAGCCTCTTGTTCAGTTTTGAGTTTTGTAAATGAAGATTGCTGCGATTTCAATCCGCGCTGCATAGCTTCGAATTTTTCTTTTCCGCAAACTTCCTGTATATTTTGAGTAATTTTGAAAATGTTTTGTTTCATAATGACGTTTAATGTTATATTCTTTGAGAACGGCTATGCTTTCATTGAAATCAAACAGAGCGCCTTGTTACTGGACTCGATTACGAAATACTGAATGTTCCACTGATCTTTGAATTTTCTGCATTCACTATCAATTTCGCTTCTTTTCCATACTACTAATTCACACACAAAAGCAACAATTCAAATCAAAATACTGTTATAAAGATGTTTAAACTTAAACACGCACAAACACGTTTTAGGAGGTATGCAATTTTTTTTAACAACAGTGTCATAGGAACTGACTTCTTTGGCCACTAGCCTTCTTATATATTCCAATTACTGCCATCTAGAAGTGAGTGGAAGACACCAGAACTTTCTCGAACCAACGAGATTATTCTGTACGTCTATTGCCATCTGTTAGCGATAGAAGGTACTACCTATTTCCGCTTGTGTCCACCAGATGTCGTGTCACGTTACTCCTCATGGCTCGTACTCTATGACTAATCTAGAAATTACAGACAATGACAGGAAAATTAATAATATGTAGTGTTGCCGTTTTGCGGACTTTAGTCCGATTTGCAGCCTTTTTAAACGTTGTGTACTTTTTCGGACTTTTTTCATCAGTGGACTATTTCACTTCTTACCACCGGCAACAATGATAATTTGGTTTTGGCCCGGAACTTACTGGAGTAATCAGTATGGCCCTAAGGCTGGAAAGTTTGGATACCCCTGCACTAGATGAACATATTAAGAGGGTTTACTTACAGACGCAGATATGACTTGGTAATAAAAATATTTGTTAAATTGATTGTGGATGGGTAAATATTAAAAGATCTTAATAGATAATTAAAAATGTAAATCCACCTGCACCAGATGAACTACTTAAAATTATACTTTTGCAACTGCAAAAATGGTTGCGGTGCCTCTTGCGGTTGCCGAAGAATTGACTATTTTGTAATGCAACATGTAAAACATACAGCGGTGACAATTGTCAAAGTTGTCCTTCTCAATTGACCAAAAAAAAAAGGTTAATTCTGATAATAGTTTTGATTAAGGATAGTTTTAAAATTTTCATTAATTAGGCTTTGATAATTTGTATCCATTGCATTCGAAAAAAAAAATAAATAAAAACTTTTATTTATTCATATATTGTAGTTAATTATTTTTATAATAAAAGGTAGTTGTTAAGGGTCAAAATCTTAAAATAAATATATATTTTTTTTTATAATCAGACAATAGAATTTTTAGTCAAAAATGCAATATTAAAACGATTAAAGCGGTCTAAAAATATTTTTTTATTGATTTCAGGTGATTTTTATGGGTTTTATTGGTTGAAGTGTTAAAGTAAATAAATAAATATTTTTTTTATATTTAATGAAAACGATTTTAATGCACAAATTAAACGAGTTAGGCTGCTAAAAATTATTTTTTTATTAATCTCAAGATAAGGGGTGGTTTTTTAGGGATTGATAAATTGCAGTAAATCAATAAATTGTATCATAAGCAGTAAACAAATATATAGTGTAATATCAAAGATAATACTACTACGGATAAGATGAACCATTCAATGCTATATTTTTGATACCCCTAATGGACTTTGGCTAACGCGAGCCGATGTCCATCGAGAGATTTTCGCTCTATCCTTGAACGAAAGTTAAACAGTGTTGCCAGCAGGCCTTTACTATTGGCGTGATGAAACGCGACTAGAAAATACACAATCCGTTTAGCCGCCCGCTTTCGCTACTTCGTGTTCCGAATAAGGTACAAGCGACAGACATTGGCAATGTCGCACATGGTTTCGTACCTCGTTTCACTGAGGCAGGGGTTACCGACTTACTTTTATTCGCATTTACGGAAGCATTGATATCTCCGAACTGATTCAAAACGCCCCATTTAAATGAACCATCTATCCGTAGTAGTATTATCTTTGGTAATATAAATGGGCGATTTAATATTTCGGGGGGACAAAAAACTATTTTTTCATAGTTTTTTAACTTATGGAATGATATCTGAAGGTTGAAAAATTGATGGAAAAATCATGCTTCAAAATGTTACAGAATCATATATACAACTCAACTAAATATTTTTTTTAACCGATTAAATGCTTTAATTGGAATATCTTTCAATTTTTTTCAAAAGGGGTGGTCACCCCTAAATACAAAAAGCGCAAGTTGACATATGTCATTTTTGAAGTTAAGGGTAAAATAAGATTGATTCCAAAGTTTCATGAAAATCGAGGAAGGGTAAAAGAATTCAGAGGTTATTGCCTATTTTTACCTTTAGCAACTTATACTTATATTCCGTTTAAAAATGCTAATAAATTTTAGGATCATGCATCAAGAATTATTGGTTGGTTTAAGTGAGATTAGTTGCATGCCCATATTTGCACTGCAGCCCATTGGGATACCGTCGTCCCCTTTCTTGTTATAAAAGTCCGCTTTCCGTTATTGTTAACAACGCAACAAAATATGTTTTGGGACCTTTATGTATGCCCATTTTCTGCTATTGTTTTCTTACATGAGAGTGGCCCATCAGGAAGCCCTACTATTCGTCTTAACTGAGTGCGCTTCAGAAGGAGGATCTTAGCTGTTAAATTTTTGAAAGGGTCACCTAGCGTCGTTGCATGACTGAGCAAAAGCATGCCAACAATCCAGATGTTGCTTTTGGGACCATCTGTCTATTGTTGTTTTCATCACCTGTTTGATAATCCGAGGACTGGCTCTAGGCCATCGAAATTTCTAGATACTAATTTATCTGCTTTCTCATTGCCCTTTATTTCTGTGTCCAAAAACTCAAAGAAGTCCCATCCTGTTGTTCCTAGTAATCTAGTTCTTTTAGGTCTTTCAATGATTTTTGGTGTAAAACAATGAAAGTTCAAGACATTCAGGGCAGCCTGAGAATATTTACACTATGCTTTTAATGGAAATGTTATTGGCCTACATCACACCATAAATTGGCCAGCAAGGTCTCCTGATATTTCGCCAAATGACTTTTTCTTCTGGGGCTATTTAAAAATCAAGACATAGAAGGATAAAAATTACACTTATTTAGAAAAGTTAAAAAAATCTATTTTTGTAGAATCAATAAAATTTAATTTACCAGCCAGCCAATATATAAAGACAGTTTTATGAACGAGGAATATTAAAAAATTTTCTTAAGTCCTAAATTTATTTTTAACTTATTATTTGTAATAGTAATAATCATTTATAAAAGAATGTTAATATTGTAAATGCAATAGTTCCTAAGATTTGTTACTCTAGTTTAGTTTAACTTTACTTAATTCGTCTGTATAAATACTATTTTAATGTTTTCGCTGTACGACTTTTTAATAATGATAAAGCACTAAATTTCGAAATGACAACGTTAATTTACAACTAACTGATATTTTAATTGTTGTTTATAAATGTCTTTCGACAGTAAAAGGTTTGCTTGTTGTATCTAGTAGAATATTTGGTGTCTTCTTGTTGAACAATCCAGAAACTTTTCTAACGTTCTTATATACAGTTCCTGTATTTTCCTGCATCACCTCTCCACTTCTCCTTAGCCGCATATATTAGATTAGATTAGATTATTTGAGTGGAGATGGCGAAAAATGACCTCCACCACTGCAACCTTACCAGATTTGTTGTGGTTTCTCCTATCGTTCTTTAGAGTACCTTGTCCAAGCCCGTCTTCTTAACTAGACTCCAGAGTCTCGATACTGGCCACTCCATATAACTTGCCGGTTTTGGCTTCTCCTCCCAAGCCTAGTAAACCTAAGCCTGCATAGTGCTTCGCAATGGCACCACACATGAAGGCTGTTTCTTCAGCCTCCTGGCAGAACCTACACAGGCTATCCTCCACCAGGTTTATTCTTTCCAGGTGCTTGTTGAGTTTACAATGTCCTGTTAGTTGACTCCGTATCCTTACCTTACGGCTGTGGCTCTGTAGGTCCGATGTAAACTTGGCCGATCGGGTCTTAATGAACTGCTTTGCTGTCGTTGTCCCGGTGTTTGTACCCACCAGCTTTGAAACTGTCTGTCTACCCAACTCTTAATAGATGCTTTGAAGAGACCTGCCGAGATACCGCAGAATGGCTCCGGGCCTATCATTTCCGCGGCTGATCCTCTTTTGGCTAGGTCGTCGGCCTCTTCGTTGCCTGGATGGCCCTCGTGGCCTGGTACCCAGGCTACCGTAAGTTTGTTTGCCAAGCCGACTTTTTCCAGGGCCTGTATACAGTCCCCGACTAGTTTGGAATTAACTTTTGGGAACTGATGGCCTTCAGGGCCGCTTGGCTATCTGAGTAAATGACGATATTTTTTCCTTTACTCCCTTTTTCTTTAATCCTCACGGCGCAATGCACTATTGCTGCGATTTCCGCTTGGAAAACCGTGGCGTGCTGACCGAAACTTAAAATTACCTTTTCTCTAGGCTTATCTCCATAGATGCCAGCTCCTACACCCTTGTTGGTCTTGGAGCCATCTGTATACCAGATATGATCGGCTTTGATTGAGGGCCTCCTTCCAGTCCTCCCTATCTGGTATGACAATACGAAAGTGTCTATTGAAGATGAAACGAGGGGTTATCCTGTCTGAGGGCATCTCAAACAATGAGCTGACCTCTTGGTCCTCCTCTATTTCCCATCTTGGAGTCCTTCGGTGTTCTATAATTGGACTTTCACCTCCTTTGAGCCTATAGAGTACCGCCTTTACTTGCCCCTGTATGTAGATGTGGAGTGGCGGCAGGTTTAGCAGCAGTTCTAGGGCTGCGGTTGGAGTTGTTCTCATAGCTCCCGTGATGCATACGCTAGCATGCGTATGCAAATGCAAATGCTAGCCTTTGCACACTTTGAAGTTGTCTGATTGCTACGGTCTGTGAGACCCTTGCCCCCCAGGCAACTGAACCATAGGTTATCATGGGTCTTATTACCATTTTATACAACCACATGTTCATCTTTGGGTTAAGTCCCCAGCTTTTTCCACAAAGTCTGCGACATCTCCCGAGGGCAATTTTTGCCTTCTGAACAAGTTTGTTGAGCCGCATATATGCTTCCTTTGTATTGCTCTTGTATTTTTATTTGATTATATTCAATATTTGGTGTAAAAATTGATGTCAAAAATAACAGATGGAAAATACTTAGGATTTTGCTTTAAAAATATTTTTTAAAAAATGGTTTTGCAAATTACCATAAAATTTGACGTAGTGTAATTTTTGTCATCCTAATTATCTTGAGACATCTTTATTAACAGTTATTTACATTAAAAGTGTGTCTATGAATATGATTACAACAACTGGTGTAAAAGATTAGAATGGTGAGGTCGAAGACTGAGTCGTACTAATCACAGGAGTTTGTAGTCATGTTTAAATGCATGTGATGATGATGTACAACGTTCTGTCTCTAACCGAAAAATAAGAAAATACTGTTTTAATTTTTTTTATTAGTTGTCTACCTTTAGCATATTTTACTATGAGATTTGTCACATTTTTTTTTAATTCTAACTCTGGGTACATGCCCCAGACCATGCATGTAAACGTTGTTTATTCAGTAGGCATGTGTTCATCCTAAAAACTCAGTTTGTCCTGTTAAGTAAACGCGAGTACTTTTTGCACAGAAAAATCTATTTAAAAATTACGACAGGCGATTCCATTGTTGCCGGAAAAGTAGCGATCAAAATCAACCAGTTTTTGACGTGGTGTGATAACAAAAAGGTGCAAAATTAATGCAACGAATGTGAATAATGTGCTTGTCAAACCAGTTAACAGCTCAATCCGTTGCAGTTAGATTGTACAGTCACTGAAGGTAAAAATAGGCTATTACCTCCGAAATCTTTGAACCTCTATCGATTTTCATGAAAATTTGGAATCACCTTTAAAAGTGGCAGGTGCTTAGCTTGCGCTCTTTGCATTTAAAGGATGAAACCCATCTCTTTTGCAAAAAAGTGAAAGAAATGCAAATTAAAGCATTCAATCGGTAAAAACTTTATTTATTTGAGAAAATATGAAATGAGATCTTAAATTATGCAATTTTTCAACCCTTAAAAACCACTCTAATCTTGAGATCAATAAAAAATATTTTTTAGCAGCTTTAATCGTTTCATTTGTGCATTAAAATTGTTTTTACTAAATATTAAAAAAATATTTGTTTATTTAATTATTCCAACATTTTTACCTTTAAAAGCCACCTGAATCGACAACAAAATATTTTTACGCAGCTTTAATCATTTTAATTATGCATTTATGACTAAAAATCTTATGGTCCTATTATGAAAAAAATATATATATTTATTGGTAAATTTTGACCCTTGAAAACTACCCTCCATCTAAAAATTAATAAAAGTGAGTTTTTAGCAGCTTTAAGAAATTTTATTCATTACAATATATGAGTGTTTATTTATTTTTTGTCAAATGCAATAAATACAAATTATCAAAGCATAATTAATGAAAATTTTAACTACTCTTCATCAGAAACATTATCAGAATCAACCTCTTCTTCATGGTCAATGGAAGGACAATTCTGACATTTGTCATCGCTGCATGTTTCACATGTTTCACATGTTGCATTACAAAATAGTCCAATTCTTCGGGAACCGCCAGAGGCGCCTCAGTTTTTTTTTGCAGTTGCAAAATATCAGTTTAAGTGATTCATCTAGTGCAGGTGGATTTGCATTTTTAATTATCTATAAAGATCCTTTAATATGAACTCATTCCCAATTAACTGGACAAATATTTTAATTTTTAAGCCATATCTGGGTCTGTAAGTAAACCCTCTTAATATGTTTATCTAATACACAACAAAAAATGCGATTGGTTTTTTACGATAATTTTTGCGTTAATTTTTACGTTATCGGCTTTATCCAAAAACTATTTTTAAAACTATTTTAAGGACTAATCATTGACATCTCTAATTTTTTAAAACCCTTTATTTTTAAAAGTTAAAGGTTAAAGGGCTCGGGTCAGATGAGCCTCGCCATAAAAATTAAACTTCTAACGATGATATATAGTATTTTTATTCTACAGAAATAAGAAAAAAACAAAATCTTTGTTAAAAAAAACTAAATTTTTGTTTTTTGTCATTTTTTACATCAATCTAGTAGTATAAGAAATATTATAAAAATAAGATACATTTATAGAGAAATTTAAAAATTTTATTTTAAAAAAATCGTACTTTAAAAAAAAGCACTATAAATCGATCAAACTTTTTAAGCTTATTACCCAAACCTAATTAAAGTAAATCTCCTAAGAAATTATATGAATTATAATTCTGGTAAAAGTGGCGTAGGTTTTATTTTTACCTTTTCTTTAAAAATTTGAGAGCCCTGTCTTATTTTCGTGATAACTCGGTTACTTTTAATGCAATTTACTTACTCCGGAGCTCATTGAAAGATCTTTGCATGTACTTTAAAAAGTTTTTGTAATATTTTTTGAAAGATGTATCGGTTTCCCGTTATTTAACCTCGAATACTTCCGTTCGAGTACTCACAAAAAAAGAATACCTTAAAGTAGCTACAAGTCGCTTTAAATTTAACTTAAAATGTTTTTTTTAACCACTTTCTTTGTTTTTTTTATTACCTTTAATTTGGTACCAATTTTTTTGGAGAAACGTAGAGTTTTGGAGTTACCTGTTAAAAACAGTTTCAAAAAATATTTTTTTCATGAGAACTCAACACCCTCAAACTACCTACTTACCAATTTACACGAAAATCGATGAAGGTTCAAAAATTCGTAGGTAAAATCCTTCTGTGAGTGTAGTAAGACTCTAACTATTCTTATCTTCATCAGCAGTAGCAGGGATTGCTTTCAAGAAATGTAAAAAATGTGTTGTTGATATTTTAAATTAAAATAAAATAATACTACGATTTTACATTTTAATAATTGAATATTATTTATGTAGTTTTGACCTTACAACCTAAAAGGTATAATATTTAAACAATTTAAAATATTTTAAAGATTTTATTCAAATCTTATTATAAATATAAGTTAAGAGACAAAATATATTCACAAGGTAATTTTACACTGAAACGAAACTTATTTTATTAATATTGTAATAAGCTTGTCTGAGAATCACCCAATTTACAATAATGGATCCATAAAATTCGTTTATGATCCACTTAAGATTTCAAGACGACACTAAAATGCAAAACAAACAATTCTCGAAAGCTCTTTCATTGTATTCAAATAATAAATTTCATATGAAACTAGTTTTAGTTACTTAATAGCAAACTTTGTTGAATTTATTATAGTTTTTAAATATAATGTAGTCTAACTAGTAATTTGTTTTTTGTGCAATTAATATTGGCGTACATCCAGTTATTTGTTTGTTTGTTGTTTTAACTACGTGTAACTTATACTAAGTGACGTTTCCTTTGAAAGTGTTAGACAATGTTATGGTTTTAATAAAACTAAAATCTTGGACTTCTAATGTCTTTATTTGTTATTTGTTACACAACGTTTCGCTTAGTGATGTATCTCCAACCGTTTTCAAGTGATAACTAAAAACTATTCTTAAAAGCTACGACTTATACAGACGGGTCAACTGTAGTAGAAACATAGGAAATACTTAGGCCAATTGACTTACATTCGCCTGACTCGAGCTAGCAAAACAAAACTTGCAAAAACGATGCGATAAATGTAGAGTGTTTTTGAAGATTTAATTTTGAATTTAAATATTATTTGCTTTCTTCCAGCCGCAGCCATTGCAAATACGTGATAAGTTTTCTTGGAAACTCGTTTCTTCAGTAAAAATAATAATAATGGACGTTTACGAACTTCGTGAAAAGGTTCAAATTGTAAAATGGTATTTCCAAGGAAAATCATATCGAAATATTCATACCATGTCTGAAAACAATTTTTAGAATTATCCAAAATTTTGAGACCCACAGGTGTGCGTCTCTCCAAAAACATAAAAACAGGAACTCCTAAATAAAGAACGGGAATTAAAAGTCGCATTAATTTGTGTTACTGCTGAACAAGACCCCACTGTAACCAGTAGACAACTTGCTGAGGTAACAGATTCATCGCCTACTACAGTTAAAAGAGTCCTTAAAAAAATGGTTTCCGATCCTGCAAGGCCCGAAAAACACAGGAAATTTTTTCCGAAGATCAATTTCGACGTATGGAGTTTTGTGAATTAATAATGGAAATGGCAAATACAGATGAAAACTTTCTTAGATCCCTTGTTTTCACCGATGAATCGTCCTTTCCATTATTAAATCGACATAATCCAACTCAAGTTCGATATTGGTCTCGTGAAAACCTACACAGGTATTTTGAGCTTCGAACCCAGTATCCTCAAAAATTAAATGTTTGGGCTGGTATGGTGGGAGAACACCTTATTGGACCATTTTTTTTAAGGCAATTTAACTGCAGCAATTTATTTGTATCTGTTACAACAACAAATTGTACCGGCAATTCGCCAATTATTAGAAGTAAGATTTGGTAATATCTGGTTTCAGCAAGATGGTTGTCCCGCTCACAATGGACGTATTGTTCAAGGATATTTAAACAATATGTTTTCTAACCGTTTGATTAGTGGACGTGGAACCATTTTGTGGCCCGCGAGATCACCAGACCTTGCTCCTAATGATTTCTTTTGTGGGGTTATTTAAAAAATAAGGTTTATGGTCATGATAGGGCTAATAATTTAGAAGAACTTCGAATAAAAATCGAAGAAGCTTTTCAAACTATCAGCCCTAATATGCTAACAAACGTTAGACGGGGTGTTTACGATCGTTTGGAACATTGCCTTGCGCAAGAAGAAGGTTTGTTTGAATATTTATCATAATTTTATTTTAGATTATTTTTTTATGTTTATAATTATTTATTTTTTCATTGCGTACTATTTTAATTTTAGAAATGAGTTTTGGGTTACTTAAAACTTACTTTTTATTTTGCTTTGGCAATTAATGAACTAATAAATAAAGCTGTTGGTATTTAATTCCCTATTAATAAATAACGGTATTAAGTATCAACTGTTTTTTCAACAGATTAGACCGCATATATATTTTCAAGCGCGCCTTAAACCATACAACACACCCGTTCGAAAGCATATTACAAATTGAGATCTCGTTAGGTTAATGCCGATGTTTTATCGATCGAAACGGACAGTAGTAAATTCATCAGTTCCCTGCCTATGTTTCTACTACACTGGACCTGTCTGTATACTATCCCTTGTTCACCGAAGCTTGATCGAATTGTCACGGTTCAGCAACGGCCGCCAGATATTCGAAATATCGACACTAGGCTTGCTAAATACATTTTGGTTGTTTATAATTATTACGGCTTCTTTAAATTTTCTTTTCTTCCAGTGGGTTTCTTTATGAATAGTTTTTGCTTCCGACCATTGTATGCGGTCTTGTTTTGACCAAGCGTGTTTGGCTATAGCTGACTCCTACGTTTCACCTCGTTCCGTATGTTTTTTGTGTTTATTTTGTTTGAAGGCATGCAACCCCGCCTTCTGCGTCGTGTTTCAAACTTTCCTTCTCAGAAAATAAAATGTCACTCTTAGCACTTATATCATATATAACTACTATATAATGAACGTACAATTTTTTTATTTTTCCTTTATAATCTTTTAAAAAATGTCCCTAATAATTTTAAATCTATGATTTTTTTTAGGAATTACAGAAGTATAATAAACACTGAGTAACTAATTTTTTTTTCTGTTGAGGTAGTTTTTAACGGCTAAAGCAATGCGATAAATTGTACTGTAAAAAGGTAATAGTAAAATACAGGGTGTAAAACCTGCTTTTTAAAGTTTAAATAAGTTAGCAACATCGCGCCCGTTTTATCGCAGCAAATCGGAACGTCAAACGTTTTTTGCGAGTTTTGGCATAATTACATTTTTTTAAAGGAGATGTTCATTTACAAACAAATAATAAAAATTACTTTTTGCAATTTATTTTGATACTCAATTTGAAATTAAATGTAAGTTAAAAACAATAAATAATTATTGTTTGGTTTTTATTTGTTATTACAAAATAGTTGTACTTACCAAAAGAATAGGCTACATATCCATTTTAATAACACAAATTATTATGTTTTAAAACAGCGCTTTTTATTTTGCTTAAAGAATGAGATTTCTTGATTGCATACATTCCGCTTTCAAAAATCTTCGGTTCATTTTGCACTACGGTTGTTGTAAATTTAAAACGTATCGGCATATTTTTCCGATTTAAAAACAAACAAAAATATCGCGGGCACACACAATGCTTCTAGGTCTAACTTTTGAACTGCGGAAAAAATTATTATTATTTTTTTTAATTTGTAGATTTACACATTTTAAACCTAGTTTATTTTATTACCAAATAAATCTACTTGTAAGCAATTAGGACGAAAGTTTCCAATTGTTAGGATTTTCAGAAATAATTGCTTCTTAAGTTTTAACTTTGACATCGTTTAGACAAAAATCTGTCAAGCTTAAACACATATGTCATATTAACTTAATAACTTGTTTTGAGCTCCACTATCGTCCATTTAAATCGTAAACAGCATACTTTTACGCCCTGTATATTCAGTTTTCATATATTATATGAATTATCAAATCATTTGTTAAAAACATTTTTTTCGTAAATCTCATAAGGGGTGTTTATTTAAAGACTGAATTATTTTAATTAAATATTTATTACACCCTAAACTAAAAAATTCTTCAATATATGCATAAATAAATAAATTTTAGATGAAAAAAAACATTTTTTTGTAATTTCGTAATTAAGGGTAATTTTTAAGGGTTGAAACGTTACAAATATAATGTCAAATATAACTTATAACATAGAAATATTTAAATTCTATATATTTAAATATGATTTTAATTAACAATATGTCTATTTCCACGTTTTTTAAATTTTTTAGCGTAAGGGGTGGTCTTTACCCCCTAAAAATAAAAAACACACTTTAAGCATATACAAACTTTAATCTAGAGAGTAAAATGATCCTAATTTCAAATTTTCGGGGGTCAAACCAGGAGTGCTCAAAATTTACCGATAAGTTTTATGAAAGCTTGTTATTTATAATTCCACGAGTTTAAAGAACAAGTGAAATGTATATAACAAGCTTGAATGAAAATTATCTATGATCCTGAAGTTCCGAACGTTCGTTGAACGGTAGGGCCGGCAAAAATAACGGGCCTGAAATTAAATGTCGCGTCGCATCCCAGATATCACCATCGACGAACTAAACAGAAGACAAAAATTCAAATGATATTACTTGAAATATTTTATTATATAAACAATAAACTATGTTTTATAATGTCTTTAGTGTGTTAATTTCCTAAACATGTATTAAATATGTGGAATAAAAAAGGCAAATACAATAATAAGGAGTGTTGTGACTTGGACACTTTAAATAAGAGGGGTATACATCTTTTATATTATGTTAACAAAAAGGTGCTTTTTTTTGTTCTTAAAAAAATATTTTTTTGTCATTTTTGACGATTTTTTTGTATAAAAGGGTTAAATTGGGGTTGTTCCGGTCAACTCAAATTTTCCATATTTGGTTTTTAGATACAAAAGAAATACATCTTTTATTTTCTGTTTTAAAAAATGCTTTTTTTAATATATTTATTTTTTTATTTTTTACGGATTTTTTGTGTATAACGGTAAATTGCGACCGTCCCGGTAAACTTAAATTTACCATATTTGGTTTTTAGATGAAAAAGAGATATATCTTTTATATTCCGTTTTAAAAAAATGGTGCTTTTTCTTTGTTTTTGAAAAAAAAAATTTGTCATTTTTTACGGACTCTTGGTATATAAGGGTGAATTGCAATCGCTCCGGTGAACTTAAATTTACCATATTTGGTTTTTAGATGGAAAAGGGGCATATCTTTTATATTCCGTTTTAAAACATGGTGCTTTTTCTTTGTTTTTGAAAAAAAAATTGTCATTTTTTACGGACTCTTGGGATATAAGGGTGAATTGCGATCGCTCCGGTGAACTTAAATTTACCATATTTGGATTTTAGATGGAAAAGGGGTATATCTTTTATATTTCGTTTTAAAAAAATGGTGCTTTTTCTTTGTTTTTAAAAAAAATTTTGTCATTTTTTACGGACTCTTGGTATATAAGGGTGAATTGCGATCGCTCCGGTGAACTTAAATTTACCAATTTGTTTTTGATGGAAAAGGGGTATATCTTTTATGTTCTGTTTTAAGAAAATGGTGCCTTTTCTTTGTTTTAAAAAAAAAAAAAATTGTCATTTTTTACGGACTCTTGGTATATAAGGGTGAATTGGATCCTCCGGTAAACTTAAATTTACCATATTTGGTTTTTAGATGGAAAAGGGGTATATCTTTTATATTCCGTTTTAAAAAAATGGTGCTTTTCTTTGTTTATAAAAAAAAAAATTGTAATTTTTTACGGACTCTTGGATATAAGGGTGAATTGCGATCGCTCCGGTACTTAAATTTACCATATTTGGTTTTTAGATGGAAAAAGGGATATCTTTATATTCCGTTTTAAAAAACTGGTGCTTTTTCTTTGTTTTTGAAAAATATTTTTTTTGTCATTTTTTACGGACTCTTGGGATATAAGGGTGAATTGCGATCGCTCCGGTAAACTTAAATTTACCATATTTGGTTTTTAGATGGAAAAGGGATATATCTTTTATATTCCGTTTTAAAAAAAAGGGCTTTTTCTTTGTTTAAAAAAAATTGTCATATTTAGGGACTCTTGGTATATACCTAAGGGTAAACTGCGATCGCTCCGGTAAACTTAAATTCACTATATTTGGTTTTTAGATGGAAAAGGGATATATCTTTTATATTCCGTTTAAAAAAATGGTGCTTTTCTTTTTTTTTTTAAATTGTCATATTTATGGACTCTTGGTATATAGGGTTGAATTGCGATCGCTCCGGTGAACTTAAATTTTCCATATTTGGTGTTTAGATGGAAAAGGGATATAACTTTTATATTCCGGTTTTAAAAAATGATGCTTTTTCTTTGTTTTTGAAAAAAAATATATTTAGGGACCCTTGGTATATAAGGGTGAATTGGGATCGCTCCGGTAAACTAGAATTTACCATATTTGGTTTTTAGATGGAAAAGGGATATAATATCTTTTATATTTCGTTTTAAAAAAAAGGTGCTTTTTCTTTGTTAAAAAAAAATTGTCATTTTTTACCTATTTTTTTGTATATAAGGGTTAAAAATGGCCGCTCGGTAAACTTAAATTTTCCATATTTGATTTTAAGAAAAAAGGTGTATATTTTTTATGTTATATTTTAAAAAGGTGCTCTTCTGTTTTTTTAAATATATATTTTTTTATTTTGTACAGATTTTTTTATATGGTTAATTTGGGATCGCTTCGGGAAACTTAAGTGATCATGTTTTTGTCTATCCTCTTTCTTCCTTTTGAGTCGTTCGTGAATAATTGGCAGCCCCTTTGTTTTAAAAAATCTTTTTTTGTCCAAGTCACAAAACTTTTAATTATTGTATTTGTCTTCTTTATTTCAGATATTTAAACATGTTTAGGAAATTAACACCCTAAAAATATAATAAAACAAACATGGTTTTTGTTTACATAATAAAATATTTAAAATATTTTCATTTAAATTTTTGTCTTCTGTTTAGTTCGTCCATGGTGATGTCTTGGATGCGACGCGACATTTAATTTCAGGCCCGCTTTTTCGGTCGGCCCTACCGTTCAACGAACGTTCGGAACTTCAGGATCATCCGGGATAATTTTTATGCACGAGCGGTATTTAGGGAGAATATTTCTAGAATGAAGAAATATGGGAGTATTTTACTATTAAAATGTTTTTTTTTGTCATTATTTTCAATTTCATGCAACATAATTAAAACTATAACTAAAATCGTTTTTTTTTATTACTTTATCTATTTCTTCATCGTGTACATGATCAAATCAACTCATTTTAAATGATTTTGACGTTTCTAATTGACAATACAAACAAACAGGTTCGATTGTTTTGTGTTTGTAAGTAGGAAATACCACGTTGTCTAGGCAACGTGAAATTTACGCTCAATTTTTTTGATTTTTAACGTGTCTTAAGGGCCCCACAGACTATTGTTCTTTTTATCCTTCTTAATCGCCTATTAATACTGCTCAATCGGACGACAAAAACTTTTATTTCCCGACACTTAATTTAATTTTAAACCGTCTTATCGCCGAAAACTGTAGTCCTACACCAAACAACATAAATGAAGCGTGTTTATTTGTTACAATGAATAAAGAATGACCATTAAAGACGTTTTGTACCTCACACTTCGTTTTTAAATAAAGATGGATGAATTGACGATTAAGATTTCAAGCGCTGCCAGAAATTTTCACCGACGGTGTTATGTTTGGTTTTCGCCCACACATTGGCAATGTTAATCGACGCTTTTGATCGCCATGATTAAAACTGCTTAAAAAGAATGAGGTCTGTGGGGGCCTTTAGGGAAAAATTTATACATGAGTGAAATATTTATAAAAATTAAAACGGTACAAAAAAATCCGTAGGTCACACATCTTTTTTCTTCCCCATACACTGTACTAATCCAAAGAAAATATAGAAAAACAATAAGCTAGTTTATTTTAATCAGCCAAATTCAACATTATCCAAGACGCCACTAAGTTTTAGTAATGTTCGTCTTTTGTGACCAGTTTAAAACCTCATTTCGCCACTGTGACACAAAATCACTAAATTTCAAGACCTCTTCGCACCATAAGTGCCTTAAACTGATATCTCATAAAGTTCTGTATAGAGTTAACGGCAGCTGGTAATGCGCCGCCGTTGGGGATTGCCGCACGTATTTACTATAATACTCTTTGTTGGGTATAGTGAAAATCTTGATAGTGCGGGAGATAAAGGCGTGCAAAAAGTTTTTACTAGTTGGTTTATTTTATTCAAATCCGTTAAACCCCTTTCACGCGACTCAATGTTAACTATTGATTAAATTGACGATTAAGTTGGCTTATGATCAGATTGTCCATCCTTACTTACACAACAAAATCTTTAATTTTCATTCGACTCTGTGTTCGGTGCTGCACGATTGTGGTTTTGCTCTTTGAAGAAATACCACTTGTTCTGAACAAGAAACAAAAAAGTAGTTGGTTGTAACTTGGACTACAAATTTAGAATGTGACGTAGAAAATTAAAAGAGAAAGTTTTGGATAAATAATTGGATATTAAAGTGAAAACAACTTAGTAATTTAAATATAAGGTCTGATTATAATTTAGAAATAGTTTATGGTCCTGAAGCTGGTGCCAGATTAACATGATTAAGTTGCTCTTAAGCGATAATTAGTGGACTGCATCAGAGAACTGTATCATAACTCTTCGTGAACGCAGTTCCATTTGGGCAATGAGCGGCGGTAGCCTTTTTGGTAATGATAAAGCACTAAATTTTATTTTTTATTATAGTTGGACGCTCGAACATAAAAAAAGCTTTCAATGATATCCTCTCAACTAAAAATTTACCTTGTGATAGCTTATATGGAACTATGGATAAATATATATGTCAGCTGGCACACCATTTTAGAAATAACAAGAATAATTTAAGATACGTCATTTCCTTCCAGATAAAAATTTTTAAGCTGATTGTCAATATACTGCTGTTATATGCACCATGTTAGGGTTAGCTTTTTATTTCTTCAAGATATTGGGTTAGCAAAAATTTAGCAAGTTTTTAGTTAGGAAAAAATGACTAAATATGCCGGATGGTGCATCGTCGGGGGGAATATAGGAATATCCAAGTAATTTTTAATGGGGTCAATTTTTTGGCTTTTCCAATTATTTTGAAGATAAATTTTATTGAAGTTTACTGAAAGGAATACAAAATACCTTAAATTTTTTGGTTACACCGTTTGCAAGGTAGATGCTAATATATTTTAAAAATGGTCACTTTATTATCGGCTTATTTTAATGAAAAAGAATAACAATACCAGTTAGTTGTAAATTAAAGTTGTCATTTTGAAATTTAGTGATTTATCATTATTAAAAAGGCTACACAGTTGACGTTTACGAAGCTCTGTAATTCAACTTTCTGATGCATTTCACTAATTATCGCTTGAGAGAAAATAATTTACCAAATTTTTACCTTGCTCCGGGACTACAACTTCTGCAACAACATTCCGAAGTATGATAATTATTTTTATGCATGTTTATCTATTTACTATAATATATCTTACTTTCAAACTGCTATATGTTACTTTAAAAATTTATTCTATTTAATGTTTGTATTTCGGTCCGATGGCGAACGTAACGTTGACGACGAATCTGACGAAGTTTTTATGATTACTTAGTTACGTATAATGCGCTGTTGCAGTGAACCGTCTATTAATTGTTCTTTACAGAATCTTCAACATACCCTTCAGCGCTTCTGAGGATGAAGGCCATCTACCATATATTTTGAGGCTGAGAATATCTATGCCTTGGTTTGCCAGTATAGTCGCAGAACTTCTTCAACTACCCGGTTTGTAATCTTGCTGTTGCGCATTGCCAGAAATAAGTGAGATGACTGAGCATTTTTTGCTGGTAGTGCAACGTATCTTTTGTAGAAATTTATATAGTTGATTGACTTATTTTGTTGACTTATAATAGTAAAAGTGCATGACACATGTGTTTTTGTATTGTAAATATTTATAATATTGTGATGAACCCACCTTGATCATGGATGTAATGTATTTTCATATTATACAATTCTTTCCTTCTACAAGCTCCTGCAATACCAAATATTATGGCCAATTTTATATTCAAATAAACTTCGTCAGAAAATTCCTTTAAAAAAATTTGCATGTCATCTCTGCTAAGAATTCTTGACTCTCTTGAACGGTGTCCAAAATTTTTCTTTTTAGAAAACCAATCAAAGTTGCATATTTTAAATTTAAAATATCAGTATTTTTTTCAATAATATTGTGCCTCTAAGCATCGAATCTTCTTAATCTTCTTAATGTGCCATACTCTATGCAGAGCGTAGGCGCCCTCTCGCACATATCTGTGTTGCGTACCAATTTACACAGATATGCGGGACCACCCGCTTAACGTGCCTTCCGAAGCACATGTGAGAGGGTTTACTAGGCAGAAATACTACACAGTGGTTTGCCATTGCCTTCTGTGAGGTGACGAGCTATGAAAAAGTCCAATGGACAGTACGGGAATTGAACCCGGGTCTTCACGGCTGAGAGGCGGGTACGCTGCCACTCGACCAGCTCGAATATTCTTTATTATTTTAGGGGTTCATTTCTCCGGACAAAATATGCTAGTAATACCTTTTCTGTGATATTTTCGATGCGTTGCACTGGGCACCAGTTCAAGAATTGCAGTAAAACCTTCTCGTACCTTTGTTTGGACTTTACGGGAATAATAGCAGATCATCCTTGCGTTCCAAGTATTCTCCAGTTCAAAATCGTCATTTTCTTGCTGCATTAAATCTTGCACAAAGTCGAATAGAACGAACTAAAGTTGACAAATCTGTGACAAATGTAATACTAATAACAAATAATAAATTTCTTGTCATAGAAACTTAATATACCAGCTAGGTATTTAATTAAAGAGTTTAATATACCTAACAATATATTTTTGTTTACTTTTATATTCCTTCTTCTCGATCTGCCCAGCCCATCTAACTTTATTCACTGCCCCTCGAAACAATTCAGTTGAAGTCGTATTCATCCATTGTCGTAAGTTTTTTAGTCATAAATTATTTGTTCTGTCTGATCCCCTTCTCCCGTCTATTTTTCCTTTAAATATGGGTTGTAGCGTTCTGTATTTGTTGCTTCTCATTTTGTTTGGCAGTATTCATTATTTCTGTTTGTTTTAGCATCTTGAGGTAGAACCTCATTTCAAATACCTTCACTCTCCTTTGTGTTGTTTCTGTTAGCGTTCACGTTTCCACACCATAAAACAATGTACTAAAAAGATAGCTTTTCTGAACACGAAGCCTGGTTTTTAGGTTAAGCCTAATATTACACAGCACAAGACGCATGTTATTAAATATTGCTGTAGCCTTTTCTATTCTATTCTTTATCTTAACCGAATCATCCCAACTATCAATGAGTACGCAGCCCAGATATGTCCTTTTTCTTACTCCTTCTAGGGTGCTCGCGTTGACAGTTATTTCAGGGGTAGCATTTGGGTTTTTACCAATTACTGTTGTTTTAGTTTTATTTATATAAAGTTTCATGCCATATTCCTCGCGGATGGTAGCTATTCGATTCATAAGACGCTGCAATTCTTCTTTGCTGTTGCTCATGATCGCCGTTTTATCCGCGTATCGCAGATTATTTAGACATTCGCCATTGATAATAACACTATTTGTAGAATTGTCCAGTGCTTATTTAAATATTTTCTCCAAATATAAATTAATCAGTAGAGGTGACAGGATGCACCCCTATCTTACTTCTCTTTATACAGTGTGTTCAAGATAAGGATCCTAAGCATGGGAATTGCAGTACCTGTTAAAGATACATCTTAGGTTAAATTAGAAAAAGTTGTGTTCTTTAAAGCTTATTTACATGCCGTTTAGAAACTTGAAAAATTTTTATGGCCTGCTGAGATATTTGGAAAAAACTGGAATTTGACAATATCGATTTTATTTTTTTACTTTATTTGAAGAAATATCGAAAAACTAATAACACTTTTTCATTGGCATTTTTAAGGTACTACGTGATGGTATTTTTAGATCTTATATCCGACGTTTTGTTTTCAAGAAACCATCATTAACTTTACTTTTTTATATAGCCCAAAAAAAGGACACCCTGTATCTGATTCCATTTTTTATTACAAGTTCAATGATGTATCACATGACATATATATTTTTTTAGTTAAAAGAAAATTGCGTTTTTTCTGTTTGTTAAAGGTATTTTTAAGTAGGCGAATAATAAACAAAAAATTAAGTAACGAAAACAACAAAAAAATTACCGGATTTTTTATTTAATTTAAAGCAGGTGTTTAAACAGGTTTCCGTTATTTTCTAAACATAAGTATGATCTTCTAACTGTAGAACTTAAAACATCACGTAACATCTTTGGTGTAATACTGTTAAATGCGGCCGTTACACATTCTCGTAACTGCTGTTTAGATTCAAAAGAATATTGGTAAACTTGGTTTTTAACAAAACCCCATATGAAGAAGTCCAGAGGAGTTAAGTCCGGGGATCGCGCTGGTTAAGACACTTCACTAGAGGTTCCAAGCCACTCCTCAGGAATTCGCTGCGAAAGATACTCTCGAACTTGCCTAAAATTATGTGCAGGAGCACCGTCTTGTTAAAACCAAGAGATATTGATCTGTGCCAGAGGTAAATTATCTGAACAGTCTTCTTAATCATTTTGCAATAAATGAAGGTATCGTTCTGCGGTAAATGAATTATGGTAAATAAATGGACCTAGTATTTTAGTTCCTAAAATTCCACACCACATATTAAACTCAAAACGTTTTTGATGTCTCGATATTTTCTTAACACGCGGATTTTGTTGAGCCCAGTAATGCGTATTGCGGTGGTTGAAGATACCATTATTAGTGACCATACTTTTGTCGAACCATATTATTTTTAAAGGAAAATTTAAATTTTCTTCACATGCGCGTATAAACCACTCGCAAAAATGCCGGCTCCGTTCGAAACACTAAACAACTTTTCTTCATGGCTATTATGATCACCCGGCATATTCGACGATAATAACACAATATTAACTATTTAACAATAAACAATAATAACGACAACAGTAACAATAACGACAATTACTCTAAAAGCAACAACTCGACAAACAGGGTAACAACAACGACAATTACTATTTTATCATGATATTAAATAATATGTGACAGACTCGGTGACAGGTATTTACGTCCAAGCATTTGTTTGCAACGCCTACTTAAAAATACCTTTAGAAAATAGAAAAAATATAATTTTCCTTTTAACTAAAAAAAAAAAAATTGGTATGGTTTCTTGAAAACGAAACGTCGGATATAAAATCTAAAAATACCATCATATAGTACCTTAAAAGTGCCAATGGAAAACTGTTATTAGTTTTTTGATATTTCTTCAAATAAAGTCAGAAAAAAGTAAAATCGATATTGTCAAATTCTCGTTTTTCACAAATATCTCAGCAGGCCATGAAAATTTTTTAAGTTTCTAAACGGCATGTAAGTAAGCTTCAAAGAACACAACTTTTTTCCAATTTAACCTACTTACCTAACCTCCAACAGGTACTGAGATTCCCATGCTTAGGATCCTTATCTTGGACACACTGTATATTGACATGGTCTGTTGTATTGTTTTTAATATAAGTTTGAGATAATACGAAGATCAACAGCCTCTACACCACCAGACGTCAACACCCCAATAAATTTGTCATGGTTCACGAGGTCAAACGCTTTGCTAAAGTCTATGAAACAGCCGAATTGAGTGTAACCTCTAATTGATTATATATTGACCCATGAATTATCCGAATAAATAATTTTAGAGCGTGACTCATTAAGCTACTGGTTCGGTATTCCTTACATTTTTTTGAGCTAGGATTTTTTGGCAACGGAATCAAAATATATGTCAACCAGTTCTGGTTAGTCTGGTTAGGTATTACTCCTGTATTGTATATAGTGTTAAACATATCTTGTATCTCGTCAATGTATTAATTGGCAAAGAGTTTAATAACCTCAGCTGGTATATTATCTTTCCCGTATGCTTTGTTGTTCTTTAGTCTCTTTGCCGCATAAATAATTTCTTCCTTTGTAATCATCGGTCCTCATCGAATATTTCTCCCACGTATTTCAACCATCTTTGAAGTTGAGCCCCTCTTATCTTTTAATGAAAATAAAAAGTGTCGTGTTTTTTTTCAGTTCTTCGATTTCGTCACATTGTTGTTAAGCATTGCTTCTTTCGCTTTTTTAATTTCCTCTTTGATCTTCAGGTTTTTTCTTATATTTTTGTACTACTTTTTTGAAATACTTTTTTCTTTCCTTTATTAATTCAAGGATGTTATCCGTCATCTATTATATTCCTAATCAGGCCATTATTTTAAACGTGCAGTAAATAACGCCAGCATCACGGTCAGTAGGTTCTTACTGGTTTCGGTTATTTTGGAGATCTCGACTTGCGTCTCCATCTCCAAACACATCCTCAACCTTTAAAGAACACTTACTGACCCTAAAGCTTAATATACTATTTTACCGCTCTGGCTCCCAGACTAATACAATACTGTTGAGTATAGTGTAAAGTTTTATGGCCAGGCACCATCCTGGAATAGTCTGTTATCCATATTTATTTAAATTGAATACTATACACTACTTGTAAATGTCACCAGGGCCTAATATTAACCAAAGTTTATGTTTTCGAATACTAATTTTACTGAACAATGACGGAGATCGATATAGTTAATATCCTGACAAACACGCGTGTTATATTATTAAAAAATAGTAACAATTAATACCTAAAATAAAATTAATAATAAGAAAATAATTATATTAATAATAATAGCTCTGCCAGGTCGCTGGCGACCAGGGCTATGCGGAGGGTTTGGAGAAGGAGAAGCAGTACAAATACTTAGGATACCTACAAGACCGGGGTATAGACCATAAGGCGCAAAAGAAAAGATGACTAGTACTTACCTGCTGCAAGTACGTTCAATCCTTCGCTTCAAATTGTCGGTTAAAAATGTGGCTACGGCCATAAATACCTATTTCACCTCATCACTTACGTATAGCTTTGGAATTATTAAATGGACGAAAACAGGGCTCGATCAAATTAATATCAAAACCCTTTTTGAGTTTCAAGAACAAAGATCTTATCACCCGAACTCAGACATAGAAAGGTTCCATCTTCCTCGAAAAATGGGTGGGCGCGGAATACCCGATGTGACCGCCAGACACAATAAACAGCTAGTTAATCTTAGGAACTATTTATGTAATAAATTCGAAACCAGCCAAATCCATCGCGCAGTCATTCTAGCTGACAAAAAAGCCACACCTCTAAGATTGGCCAATGGAGATTTCGATCCACTCGAGGACTCTCTAACACCGGAGCAACTTACAGCTAAGTGGCGAATTAAGCCCCTCCATGGCAAATACCTGGCTGCAATTGAAAATGAGTCCATCGATAAGGTAACCTCAACGGCTTATCTGCGCCATGAAAACTTATTTATGGAAACCGAGAGGTTTATGACAGCTATCCAGGATCAAGGTATTGTAACAAGAGTGTACAAGCAAATGATTCTGGGGGAGCAGGTCGACAATATCAAATGTAAAATGTGTAATGACGCGGGATGTTCTGTGTTTGCACCAAAAGCATATCTGGACAGGCACCATAGGGTCGGCCAAATTGTACACCAAAAGCTGCGAAAAAAACACATGAACGAGGCAGACTCTGTCTCGTATTACAAATATGTGCCACCTCCAGTGTGTGAGGACGACCGTATCAGTATCTACTGGAATCGTAAATCATAACAGATTGGCCAATAACAAACAATATCCCTGATCTGATACTTACCTGTAAAGGAAAAAAAAGACGTCTATAGTGGATTTCGCTATCCCACTCGCGACCAATATAATAAAAATGTATAATGAAAAAATAAGTAAGTACTTATCTTTGTCAGATAACATAAAACAAATGTAGCACATGGATTCTGTAGTTATCCTATCTGTCATCATTGGGCCTACTGAAAAGATACCTAAAACACGAAAAAACAGTCTTAGTCAGCTAGGCTTGCCTTGGAACCTTCATATACCTATTCAGAAAGCGGTAATCCTGGGTGCTATTGTTAGGAGGGTAATAGGAGAAAACTAAGTGTTTTAAACGCATTCAAAAGCAATTCATCTTGTCAACAAACCGATGAATCCATGCTTTATCCCAGGAGTGTAAAGTATAATTATAATAATAAAAGGAACACCCTGTAAATATCTAATTTTTAATTTAAAAACTGTCCTGTTTATTTTGTAACGTTAAGCGGTTTTGTGATAGGAAAGAGAACGCAATTAGAGTCATTGTCTAGTTGCATAATATAAAGTTTAATAAAATGCTTTAAGTCCTTTTTTAAATTGCACATGGGCTTAAGGGACTCGCAATATATTGCTTGCAATTTTCTCTGAAAATGAAAACAAACATAATGAGATTTAATGTTACTTTATATTATTTTTTTTCAAAGAAATTAATAGTTTATATTTATTAAACGTTTAAATATGCAGAAAAATTGAAAAATGAATTATATTAGCAACACTAATAAGTTTAAATTCTAATTTTGATAATATACCGTGTGTTAACAGAAACATTTTAAACGAATTTGCTTGGAAATAATATAATTAGTAATAAACAAAAACAGTCACAAAATATTTTTTTAATAAAAAATATTTCTGTGTCATCCAGTAGTCTTTAAAAAGAATTTGCAAAATCTTTTATTTGTCATTTAAAAAAATAATAAACAAAAAAGGCACGCGGTTTTGTAATGTAAATGTTTAATTTTTAAAACATGTTTGTTCAAAAAGTTAAGACATCAAAAAACCTTATAGAAGTATGACAAATATAAATTACTTTGTCTGTACCCTCGTATTATATCACTTTATTTTTATAAAAAATTGTGTTTGCAATTTTTCAGTATTACTATTAGTAGGGAATCTAAATTAAAGGATAGTAGGAAACCAGGACCCTGTGTTCGCACGTCATTGTCGTGGTTGGGCCCAGTAGGGTCTTTTGGAACATGCGCTGGAGTTGCTGGTTATCGGCAACTCTTGTTGCTAGCGCATGGAACGGGATCCGAAGCTAAGACGAACATAAGGCTTAACTCAAGGTGTTAGCATATCGTGCTGATGAGTGAAAGACATGAAACGGTGAATCTGAGATACAGGGCGACCTCTTAGAGTATCTAGCCTTACTCAGAGAAATAGAGAAGAGGAGAAAGCGCTTCAAACTGCGCGAAAAGTCTAATATAGGGCGCCGCCATGGTTGCTTTCGCTTGTCATTTGTCATCATTTGTGCTGGTCATGTCATAATCTTGTTTGTTAACAAAAATTTAATTAAAATGGTTTTGGATGAATAATATTACGTTTTATGAATGAAATTAAAATTTTAAAATGAAAACATGTACCATTATTAAACAGTATTCTATGCAGGTGAATTATTTGTATGAATTCCAAAATATTTATGGGTTAGAAGATTTTTTTCTTGGTAAAAAGCTCAGAATATTGAAATCCTACATAATGTGTTTTTAATTTTTCTAGAAAGGATAAAGAAAGCAGAATACGTTATAAATATGCATATAATAGATATTGCAATTTTTTAATGAAAAGGGCATGAAGATCCAGGTGACTTGGCAGTAATTTTTTTTTAAAGAAAAATTAATGGAAATGCTAAAATCAAAATACCAACTTGTTTACCCAAAGAAGCTTTAATAATTTTATCCAATAACTGCAGTGCTGTCTTTAGAACTCTAAAGTAAACATATCTTTTTAATGGATTCTTTAAAAGTCAAAAAAGGCCTGTTATTCAAAATTGGTGTACAGTATTTCACACTTTTTTATGTAAGTGCTCTTATCGAAGGTGTATTTCAGAATTTGGTGTGTACAAAAAGTGTAAACTAATTCTGAATAACAACCAGACCTAAAGTTACAATAAGAGAATATAGCAAAAAGTGCATACAATATAAAAGGCATCCTAAAGAACTTCACAGCGAGAACATGCAATATGGACAAATGGCATTTTATTAAATAAAATAAATAATCAGTAAAGAAGTGTTTTATTTATACACTGTATTTTATGCCAAATGTTTTTTTGCATTAAGAAGTAAATTTACTTTAAAAAATTATACTTGGCCCAAGGGAAAAACCCTTTTTATTTTATAAAATGGTTGTTTAACAATATCTATAATTGTATCTCATCTTAAGCAGGTGATCATAAGTGTGAGTTTTTTTCTTACTATGAAAATTAAAAAAGGAAGGTCCTATATATTTAAAAAAATACATGCTATATATTAATATTTATATGCACTGTGATGATACTAACCTCTTGACTTATGCCACTCGTTTTGTTTAGGGTTAAATCTTTTTAAACAATGCTCAGGTCAGCTGCCATTCACATATCTTTTTCTTATGAGACTTTTTTTTTTAATACCTATACTCCTTTTTCTTTAGTTTTCAGAATACAACCAGACATAGTCCTTGCATTTGTAGCTTATTTTCTCAAATTTTTTAAAATCATTTTTAGTGGAAAATAGGTTTTTTTTTGACAATTAATATTGTAAAATTGCGAACATAAATTTCTGTTTGCTGTTAAACTAATCTTATTGTATTGTGTAATTTAAGAGAATTTTTATCGATGTTTAAATATTGTATATCACAAACACATTCTAATTGAACAAATTATTTCATAATTAGTATATATTTAGGCTGCTGCAGAGACAATTTGAATGAATAATATGTGGCAATCGCCAATACTAAGATACCATAATAATAGAGTTATATAGACACAATCATGGTCAAGTTCACACTCTCCTCTGAGGAATAGAAAGGTTATTTGTAAATATTGGGTTAACAATAAAACAAGATATCTTTATTAATAGGTTTTATTGACCATTAAATGGAATCAACTTGGTTAACTTATTTCTTATTCTTTCCCCTTGAATAGTTTTGGTATGGTGTTTCGCCATGGAATTGGTGATAATTGGTGGGTACTTGGGTGGAAAAGCCATCCAAAAAAAGCAAAGGCATTTTGTCTTAAAATTTTTCCTTGTCCTATATGTTCACTATCCAGGAACTGTTTTGAACAGATGTATCTGCTAGCTGACCAATTGTTCATTTGCAGTATACTTAACCATTTTTTAATCAAAACTTCCTCTTTTGGACATCTAAAATTAAAATATTACATGTAAATTTTGTTGCGCCTGCAAGTATGCAAAAATCAAGAGACCTAAACTATTATAATGTATGTTATCTTATAAAATTACAATTAAACTATTTTAGCTTTAATTTTTATAGGTTTTTATTTACCCAATAACATATTTTCACTATATAAAGTGGGGTACTTACAAACGAAAATAATATCTTCTGCTGTACTATATTTTCTAGAATTGAAACACCCTCTCACGCAACATGACATAGTTCATTAAACTTAATTAAAGCATTATAAATGGAACACTAAACTAAAATAAAACGAAAGACTAAGCCAAATCTAATCCAAAAAGTAAACAAAACATTTACGAAAAGCTCTTGTTTATACGACAATCCTTTTTATTCCATGAGAACAACAAAGAAAACAAAACTTTGTTATGTCAAATGTCAATTTTGATTTAACAAGTAGAAGCAACCATGGCGGCTTACATGCCGTCTTCGTAAAATTGGATGCGCAGTGGTCGAAGCGCTTTCTCCCCCCTTCTATTTCTCTGGCCTTACTGCGGTAATGCGGGATCTGCAGGGGTGGACTATTACTTTCCCAGCTCCAAACAGGAAGCGGACAGAACCGCTTTCATAGGAAAAAAGTGACAAAGGTGCGCTGGCCGAAACGGATAAATCCGTTTCGAGAGGTGCCACCTAAGGTACCACAAGCAGACAAAGGTGTGCCGACCGAAGCGGGTGAATCCATTTTGAAAGGTGTCCCTGAAGTCACCGGCGCCTGTTTCACGGGAAAGGGCTAATCCATCCCGAACAAACAGGTGCTTAGGAATCCATACAGAAGTCGGACAGAACCGCTCTTGTAGGGAAAATGATTCCCGGGTTTAAACAGAAAGCTGATAGGACCGTTTTCATAGGGAAAGGCGGAGATACGGCCTCAGAAGGAACATCTGGTTTCTGTAACAAGGACCTGGTAACTACCCACGTCACTAGACTGGGAGAGGGGCATGACGGATCTAATCGTCTGCTCGTCATACTTTCCAGGAGACAGGGACACCAGAACACATATTGTGCTCGTGTCCGGTAGCGACCCGAGTAAGAGGAGATGTAAGAACTCTCACTCCCAATCTGATATCCAAATCATTAGTAGTCTGATCCTATTGGGAGAAATATAAAAAGGTGTGAGCCACAATAGACCGAGCGGTCGCGGTGGAGGGCGTAAAAAGTCTACTCACTTTAAACCTAACCTAACCAAACTTAACCTAAACTCACCTAACCTAACCTAACCTATTAGTAGGGAATCTAAATTAAAGGACAGCCTCTGCGAATCCGATAAAAAAAACTATTTTTTATTAAATATAGTATGAAAATAAGAGTATCTCTATTGGGTTGCCTAAAAAATTATGACCAAAACTATGATTCATTTTAAAAAATTTTGGTGCTCGCGTATAATGTCAATTCTTATTTTTTTACTTTACCTGATAGTACTAAAATACCACTATTTTTTTCCTTAATTTCATAAATTAAGGTTTTATTAATTTCTTTAATTTTAAATTTTACAAATTTACAAAAGCATAATTATAATCTTAAAAAATACTGGTATATTAGTATTGTCAGGTAGAATTAAAAATAAGGATTTAAGTTATACAGGGGGTATCAAAAATGTTTCAATTTTTTTTAATTAATCGTAACCTTGACCATAATTTTTTAGGTAACCCATCGCGATACTTTTATTTACATATTATATTTGATAAGAATTAGTTTTCATCCGGTTGACAGATAGATTAAGGTAGCCCCTAATTTAGATTCCCTAAGTCGTATTTGAGACTATTAATTAAAAAAACAATAGGACATTTTTTACAATATTTTTTACCATAGAAAAACTATTATTGCTTTAATTTTGAAATAAATTTAAGTTGCTAAAGAAAATACTTTCGGAGATATGAATTTTGAATTTTACATTAGAAGTGTCAAATTTAATCGTAAATTTTTACTAGTAATCCCATTAGAAGTCAAATTATTTCCGGAAATGTTTTCGAGCTTACGAATATTTTGAATAATTTTCTTAAAATATTCGTGAGCGAGAAGGAATTTCCTGGCATAATTTGATTTCGAATGGTATTTGGTAAGAACATTTCACACCAATATTTATTGACGTTTATAATAAAAAACTATTGATAGGGAAGGAATAAAAAAAAGCTCCCTCTATGGTAAAATTAACATAGAAACACCAGTTTTGGATGTAATATATCTTATATTACTTTCGAATACTGAGTTTACTTTACTAAAACCGGTAGAAAATTTTATTTCAGCAATAAGTCTACCAAGGGTCTACGTATACTTTATAATATTTAAGCTTTAAGGACGGTCCAATTTTTTTTCTTCCAATTTTAGTTACATAAAAGCATCAGTTTCGGATGTAATATATCTTATATTACTTTTGAATACTGAGTTTACTTTATTAAAACTGGTGAAAAATTTTATTTCAGCAATAAGTCTACCAAGGGTCTACGTATACTTTATAAAATTTAAGCTTTAAGGACGGTCCAAATTTTTTTTTTACCAATTTGATTTACATAGAAGCATCAGTTTCATCTTGTAGACTTGCTAGTGATTGTTCATCGAAATTTTAAGCGTTTTTTTTGGAATAAATAGTTGTGCAAAATATAACATTTGTATTTTATGCAAACAAATATCGGCTGTCAAAACACATCACCGTACTATGCGCTTTTCGGAATAGCTCGTTGCAGAATACGACAGTGAATTAGAAGAGGATAATTTATTCTTGATGGTGCAACGATTTCTTACTGAAAAATCAAGAAAATATAGATTGCTACGAAGACAAAAATTAAATAAAATGGTTTCTAAATATTATCTGTTTTATTTAAAACACAGGCATTTATAATAGAAGTTATTAATTGGATTATTCGCCTTTGAAAAAGCAGGAAGTAAAAAAAGAATTTAAGGTACATTTAGAAATTGTTGCGAAATCGTTTGTCTCTAAGAAGTAAATAAATTATAATATACTTATTGTTTAACTTTTTTTTATCTCTGAGTCTTTTTTTAAATAATATAATATAAATAAATTTAACAAAATACGTCTTATAAAGTTGTGTACTGTCAATTGACACTTTTTCTTATGTTGAAAAATATCCACTATCCTGGGGTACCCTGGAGGGTACCCCAGGAAGAGAAAGTTTCCGAAAAAATACATAGGTTACCATGTCAACGTTGAAAAATGCTTGTATTTTATTGGTCGAAAAATGTTGGTGTGAAATTTTCTTTTTAATTATAAAGAATTTCAAAAAAAATGCACAGAATATTTGACGATTTAATTGCCCTTTAAAAGCTTTCCTATGATTTATTTCTACACACTGACAAATAGATAAAAACACTTTTTTTAAAATACATGCAATAGACTGTATAAGGGTGCAGCATTTTTAAATATGCCTTTTCTGGTTTTTACAGAGCAAAAAATAATGACAATTTTTTTAAAATAATTATATAAATTTTTAGTTCAAAATTCACATCATTCAGAATTTTAGTTTAATTTAAAGGACGACGGCAAGAGCACTCAAATTCTCTAGATTTCTCCGTATAACCATTTTTTTGTTTATCTTCTCACAAAAAGATACCTTCAGATAGTTTTAGATTTCATCATTTTTAGTACGTCCATACAGTAAGGGCCATAAGGTGCGCAACCAATTTTTTTTCAACTAATCTTATTTGCTAAAAAAATTAGTAGATGGTACGAACGAAACGGTATATTACTAGCCATAAGTTTGGCTTGTTATGTAAAAATACCCTAGATGAGAACATTTAGTTGCAATCTTTTGAATTAATATTTATTTACTAAAAATTAGTAAATTTAACAACACCTTTAAAAAGACTGCGTGTCATTTTTAGTATGATTGTGAAACAAAATTTAATTAATGATACAGCATTTTAGACATAAAATACTGCATCAAAAGCTAAAAAACTTTTTGTTTTTTTATATTTAATACTTTTCTTGTTACCATGTGTTGCATATACAGGGTGTCCCAGAATAAGTGGGCAATCTCTCGGAATCTAATAGAAAACCCAAAAATAATATGACAAGTTCCCATAATTTTTTCCTACGAGCCTTCCCTACGGAGATACAGGTACATAACGGACGCCCTTGGAAATCGTTTTTTTTTAATAACTTTTAAAATAATAGTCGTAATTTAATATTTTTTTAATATGATGATTACTTGATAAGTCTTCTAAAATAAACTCATTAAATCATATTTGGCTTATTTAGTTTGCCAGGGACGGACTAGCTCTGACACATTGATAGCAATTTTTTTAACATCCTGAATGATAAAGGCTTAAAAATATTATTTTTTAATGGTTTTAACCTTAAACTAAAAAAGATATTTTTAATTGACATCGATTAAATCAACTGTTTACGAGAAATAAAATATTATGTGTGGTATTTTTTTTACATAATACAGGGTGTTTTCTAATTGTACGTCAATATTTAAGATGACAATTTTTTGGACCATTTTAAAAAGAAAACTTCATATGAACGTATGTCCTAAACGTCTTAACATTTAAGATACAGGGTGGTAAAAGTTTTAAAAATTAATCATATATTATTAATATTTGTAATACCACTTTAAATATTATAATAAAATTTGGCATACACGTACTATGTAACAAAAAGCATTTTTAAGTGTACAATATTTTTTTTTATTTGCCAAAATAGGAAGGTCAATTTCTGTACGAAAGCCACTGGTAGAAAAAAATGTGGCACACTAAAAATGCTTTTTGATACATAGTACATTTACGCCAATTTTTATTAAAATATCTAAAGTGGTATTACAGATATTAATAATAAATTATTTACTTTTAAAAATTTTACCACCCTGTATCTCAAAAGTTTAGACGTTTAGGACATACATTTGTGTGAGGTTTTTTTCTTAAGAGTGCATTTACGCTACACCATAGGGGTCGGGCGAAAGGACGTGGAGACGGTGGGCGGAGACTAACAAACTCCCACACCACAATTTTCGTATAGCCGCATTAAAAATATATATTTTATTTGGGTTCTTTCAAATTCAGTGTATCAATGCGATGTTGTTTCCGATTGCAAGCCTACAGGAGATAACGTTTTTCGGTAACTATTTTTCACTTAAATGACATAAATTATACACCATTTTAAAGGTAAGGAAATAATCTATGACCCTGCTGTAGCGGATTTTTAAAATATAAGTCGAGTTAAGAGAAAATAGTATCTAAACATAACCGATTTTAGGGTGACTTTCACTCAGGGAAATATTAAAAACTAAATCCAAATTTAAAAAACTATTACAGCAGAAACCTAGATTTAAGTGTTGGCTTTCATATAGTTTTTGATATTATCGATAACTCATACCGTTTTTGAGAAAAACATTATGCCCCGAACCCCAAATTGGATCCAATTTTCGCGGCGCGAATGGACTCTTAAAAAATGGACTCAAAAATTGCTTTCCTTAATATTGACGTACAATTAGAAAACGCCCCGTATAATGTAGAAAAAATTACCAAACATGATATTTTATTTCCCGTAAACAGTTGATTTTATCGACGTTAATCAGGAATACCTTTTTTTTAGGTTAATGTTAAAGCTATCCAAAAATAATATTGTTAAGCCTTCATCATACAGGGTGTTAAAAATATTGCTAGTATTGTGTTAGAGCTAGTCCGTCCCTGACAAACTAAATAAGCCAAATATGATTTAATGGGTTTATTTTAGGAAGACTTATCTAGTAACCATCATATTAAAAAAATATTAAATTTCGCCTAGTATTTTAAAAGTTATTTAAACAAAAACGATTTCCAGTAACGTCCGTTATGTACCTGTAGCTCCGTAGGGGAGGGTCATAGGAAAAAAGTTTATGGGAACTTGTCTTAATGTTTTTAAATTTTTAATTAGATTCCGAGAGACTGCCCACATATTCTGCGACACCCTGTATATAGGGTGTCTTAAAAGTAATGGGACACAGAGCAACAGCAGATTCCTTAGGTGGAAGTAATGGTAATTAATGCAAACTTACCTCAATACAAAGTTAATAATAACTAAGATATTGGGTGTCAAACTTTTTATTTTGTTTTCGTTTTTTCGTATTAATTTCTTAACTAAAAGACAAAACGGTACAAAATTAGGGATTTGGGGATTCTTTAAAGCAGGAAATTTAAATTCGTCCATACTTTTTATGTTGCTAGTGGAGGGCGCCAGCTACGGCCTACCTCACTTGTTTTAGATTGCATAACTTTTTTTAAGCTTAGTATATTAACCTGTTAAAAAAAAGTTACTCTAATTTCCGGTGCGTTAAAAATGTATAACTTTATTTAGGTCTCTGAGAACAACTGTTTTCGAGATAAACGAGCTTTAAAGGACCCCTCAATTTTCCCATAGAAAATGGTTTTTGAGCAATTGTTTTCAAACTTGAAAAATAATAGTTCTTAATAGGCTGATCAAAAGTCTCTTCGGGCACAAGACCCAAAAACTCCTCCAACCCACCCAAAATCAGCCTTAAGGCCTGGGATTTGGAGGCACTTGCAGGTGGTTTGGGGGCTTTGAAGACATTTTCGGGCTTCAGTACTGGGAACTTTTGATCCGCTGTTTAAAATATACTTTGCAAAGTTTGAAAACAATTGACCAAACCCATTTCAAAGAAAATCAGGTACCTTAAAGTGATATCAATTGTCAGAGCAAGAAATAAGTACCAGCTTTTTATTTTATTAGAGTCAATATACTAACTTAAAAAGTTAACATCACAAGTGGGTAGAACATGATTGGCGCCTCTACTACTTTAAAAATGCCGAATCCCCAATTTTGTACCGCTACGTTATTTAGTTAGGAATTTATTACAAAAAAACGTCAAAGTTTCTTACCCTGTATCTTAGTGATTATTAACTTTGGGATAAGCCATGTTTACGTTACGTTTTTTTTATTTATTATTTTTTAATACAAGACAACAACCAATTAAAATTATAATTTAATTTTTTTAGGTTCTTTTATTAAAAGAAATATATAATAAAGTATTTGTATGTTTTTAGTTACATAATTGCAAGGGTAGATTATACCATTATAATAATAACAATTGGGATTTTTATGGAATTTAAAATGGGTATATATAATTTTTTTGTACTCTAGGGAAAAGCCAAATAATCTTTCTACTAAAATATTTTTCTTGCATTTTAACACAAGCAATAATGTTTTTACGACTAAAAACGCAAGTAAAACAAATTAAGTTGTAAAACGATATACACAATGTAGTACAATATGTTCATCTAAAATTCCTGTTTTATAGGCATTTTGTTTTTATTTTGGTTTGGCTTAAAATTTCCGTGTAGATTTTTACTTAATATTGCACTAAATTGTTAGCAGCACATATTATTTTTACAAGGTTTTTTAAACTTTAAAATACCCCTATAATTAGCTTTTATTGTTTATATATTTATTTAATATGGAGAAGACAAAGAAATAACTTAAGCCCTTATCAAAGCAGCTTATTACTTATAAAAAGTAGTTTTACCGTATTGGATTATTTGCACAATAGTACAGTATATGGGGAGAAAAAAGCTGTTTGACCTCCGGATTTTTTTGTACAGTTTCAATTTTTATGAAAATTTGAAATTAAGTTGCTTTTACCCTCTAGATCAATAATCAAATAGACCCTATGTAAATTAAAATCATAGCTAAATATGTAGACTGAATCTATTTTTATGTTGTGAGTTATATCTAACATTATATTTTGACGTTTTAACCCTTAAAAATTACTCTTAATAACGAAATTTCAAAAAAAAAAAATGTTAATTCATTTCAAAATTATTTAATAACGCTTTTATTGTAGAAAAAAATATTTTAACAGTTTACGGTATAATAAATATTTAACTACCATAACTCAACCTTTAAATAACCACCCCTAATAAGATTTACAAAAAAAATTTGTTTGACAAATTAAAACGATTTGATGATAAATAATTATAGTCCCGTAAATGTAGCTAAAAAATTGCAAAACCTCGCATGTGTCCTGCATCGATTTGTATAAAAATTTGGAATTAGGCGCTTCTAACCCATTTACTTTAAATTCTATTTCATGGTTTCATTCTGTTTGTTTTTTAAGGGTGAAAACTAACCGTAATTGTCAAAACTTATGGAATAACATTTTAAACCTTGAGATGGGTAAAATCTGGTTTGGATTAGTTAATTAATGATTGTTTTATGCTTTAGAATACAATTTTAAAACATTTCAACCCTTTAAAATCAACCCTTGTTAGAGCTTAAATTAAAAAATATTTACCCTAATAAAATGATTAATTTACCATAGTGATTTAATTTTAGAATGCTGTTGCTTAAAATATGTACTAATTTCATTTCGCTTATAAATCAACCCTTATTATAGCTTAATTAAAAAAAAGATTTATCTTCAAAAAATTAATAGCTTGACAGATTTAATAATTAAAAATATTACTGCCTGAAATATTACCAATTTCATTCTTTTGCAAATTTTTAATCCTTAAGAACTACCCCTTACAACATTGCAATTCTAATGAACGAATATAATAGATATAAATAGTAAAAGAAAGTAGAATTTCATACAAAAATTATACCGGTAAAAGTATAAAGAATACCGTTTTTATAGAATATTATGCTCCGAAGTGGGCTATTCGACTTTTTCGGAAAAAAAGTTGATTGGTTTTTTAAACATAGCTCCTTTAGTTTTAATGATAGAAAGTTTGTTCAAAAATAATTTTGTAGGGTTTTTTGAGAGCTACAAGGCTGTGTAATTTTTTATCCCTTAGTTTTAAAATGGGATGAGTTTAAAGGGCTAGAATAAGGTGGTGCTCGCTCGTAAATAGAGGATTTAAACGGCCATATCTGGCCAAATATTTATTGTACAGAAAAATATATGTAATAAAAAGTCTTTGTTATTAAAAAAACTAGCATTTTTTTCGTATCCCCAGTATTGTTGGAGTTATTTTGAAGAAAATGGCTATTTTTACGAAATTGCGGAAAATCCTTTTTCACTTTAAGCTCCAATTTTTTCTAAAATTAAGCATTTTAATTTGGTTAAACTTCTAAAATGTATTAATAATAAATATAAAAAAGAATCGCAGAAGGGTACAGATCTATTTTAATTAAGAGGGGAATAAGGGGATTGTTTTTAATGATCTTTTCGTAGAAAAAAGTAGGGACCAACCTTATTTTTATCATAACTCGCTCAATTTTCATGATAAAAACTCTTTTTTTGTTAGACCTTATATGTTTTTCTTGAAAAATGCAAACTTTTCCCGCTATTTGACTTTGAATCTTACAAATTTAACATTTGACGAACAAAAGCTAACCATTAGCAAGCCGTAGCTCAGTCTGTATTGGTTGTAGAGAAATTATTTTAAAAAAATTTAGTTTTTTTATAAGCTACAATTTTGCTTTCTACAGTTTTTTTTGGTAAAATGCATATTTTTAGAGTTATTCGTGAAAACCCCATTGAAAACGTCACTTTTTTCGTCGAAAAACTTTTACTTTTAATCGCGAATAACTCGACGAATATTAGTTTTACGAAAAAAATGTATAAAACATTTTTTACTTAAAATTACTTTCTTTGTCGATTTCTGTAGTTAAAATGTAAAGAAAATGTCCACCCCCAAGATAGGGTGGCAACCACCCTCAGGATAAAAGCACACCTCGGAATGATATAAACTTTGATCCTTGGGTTATTCCCTACCCTCTGTGGAAATTTGAGGTAAATCCATGCAGGACAAAAAAAATCCTAGCCAAAATGCCTCATCTCCTGTGCTACAAATTTAATTTGGAGGACTAGATTGTTAAAATTTTCTATGTTTTAAAATGTTTGTTTTTCTCATTTTGTACAGTAATGCACTACATTACAGACCTTAAAAAATAATTTAGTAATAAACCATTTTACAGCATAGCAACCAACGAATTCTTGGATAGAAAGAAAATAAACAAACCTTGTTTGGCATTAATATGTTCAGGGGGGCAAGGCGGGATAGTTCTTGTAAACACACTGCACCGGCAATATTGATTAAATACACTGAATAACATCACTCTGGAAATAATAATTTTTTCAATGTTTATGGCATTGCACCATAAATTACATTTTCATAAATGGATGATGCTTTATTGTTAAAAAATATTTTTAAAGCCACAAAACTATTTTTGTTTATTATCTGAAGTGAGAGGCAGATATGTCATATACTTTAGATGCTCAATTCTTTTGCTGCTGATTAAGTCAGTTTTCAAAACATGTTATTGAATTATACAACCTACTAGAAAGAGATAAAATGACATTAAAGTGCCGTACAACACCTGATTTAATATAATTTTTTATTAAACAAAACAGCAGCTGTCCAAATCAACCTTGTGCAATCGGATCGTGGAACTGTCATATCAATAAATGTTTATATTTAAATCGATGTTGCCTATATAAACACAAAAAACAATATTTTTGAATAATTTTATTACATATTCAAGATAATTTCCTGATTTTGATTATGGAGTTCTGGCAATTTGAGTACGTTTTTCCAAAACAAAAACAAACAGATTACTATACCCAACACCCTGCTACTGCTGGCGTTGCGTTTTTTCGTTTTTTTTTTAACTTGGGACAGTCCACGAAGGCTGATGTCTAAGTACTAACGTACCGTGGGTGTCTTAAGTGTGGTGAGAGGGAGTTGGTTCACACGAGACTTAAATTTTTGAAAATAGGGAGGAGAAGGAACTACTTCTGCGGGCAGCAGATTGAGTAGTCTTGACACTCTAGGGTTGAAGAAACGAAGAAAGCGGGAAGTTCAAGGCCTCTGTAACTGAACTGTAAATGGATGCATAAAAGTTGCACTACGTGTTGCTCTGCTGGGGGCTGCCAGAGAAGGAATTATACTGGCCAACTCCTCTGAGCAGAAGCCGTGAAAATACCTATAAAAGAGCGAGAGATCCCCTACAGCTCGACGGTGGGCAAGAAGAGGAAGTCTACCTGTAAGCGTGGGATCATTAATAAGACGAACGGTTCTTCTTTGAATGTCCAGAATGCTAAGTGTTGTAGGGGACGCCATTCTCCGGACAGGAGAACAATATTCTAAAGAGGGTCTGATTTGGGATACATACAGAGTATACAGATTGGAAGAAGATAAATACTTTCTGGCTCGAAAGAGGAATTCAAGCTTTTTTGAAGCTGCTGAGGCTATGATTGTAATGTGCTTGTGCCAGTTGAGGTTATTCTCAAAAGTAACGCCGACAAGATTAAACGACTCTTTGTTCTGCAGAACTTGGCCGCTCATAAGTAACGGATCAGCCTTGGCAAACTTTTTCCGCGACAGCGAACATGACTGTGTTTTCGAGACATTAAACTGAACAAGATTTTTTGCGCCTTAATCCAAGTTAAGTTTGAGGTCTTGTAAAAGAGATATTTGCATTGACCTGAACTTGTGTTCTAAATCAGAATTACATGGTGGCTTAAGAAATTGAATACTAGAGTGGAGGGTACTATCGTCAGCAAAACTATAAATGAGATTGATCGTGGAAGAGAGAAGATCGTTAATGTGTAGAAGAAACAGCGTGGGTGCCAGCACTGAGCCCTGGGGCAGCCCAGCATTAATTGGGTAGAAGCTGGAAGAATGGCCATCTACAGTAACTGATATATGTCGATTAGAAAGGAAACTGGAAAGCCAAGAGCAAAGCTTAGGTGGAAGACCGTAAGAAGGAAGTTTGTTAAGAAGCCCTTCATGCCAAACCTGATCCAAAGCTTTTGATATGTCAAGAGCAACGATCTGGGATTCACCAAGAAACTCAAGGAACTTGTTTCAGTTTTGTGAGACAAGGGAAAGAAGATATTCTGTGACGTAATCCACACTGTCCATCATGTAAGGTCTTGTGTTTTTTCAAATAGTTCAGGATTTGGGAATTAATAAATTTTTATTCTAGTCCTTTTAGTTCGTTAATAGCAACCATTGCAGCATAGCAACCATTTCTTTATAGATACACAATATCCCAAGGAGAAAAAAATGTTTATTTTAAACAGTGTGACTATAAATATTAAAAGAACAAATTTTGGAATTTTTTATTTTATTACGAATACTTTTTTCCACGTATCCTTTAGCTACGCTTGTGGATCGCCATCCCCATGTCGTTTGAGAATCTGAAAATCAGTGCCACGGTGGAGAAAGAAGTGGCATGTTCTTCTTAAACAATGGTGTTACTTGAAGCACCAGGAAGTTTTGAATATTTCGCAATTTTTTTGTGTAATTTTTGCTAAAGTATGAATTCCAAATGGCTGTACTGTATATTTTCCATAGCGATAAAACAGAAAGAATCGATTTTGGCTTACTGCTTTGGGTGTATAGGTTTTTTCTTTGTTTGGTATCGCGTAAAGTTACAAACAACATTGTTTTAGTATCTTCTACATCTTAAATTGTTAAACTGTATAATTCTGCACGCCGACATGCACCATTTAGCCCAAAAATTAATACTACGTTTATTAACAGAAACGTGTCGCCTGAAGCTTCATTCAGAAACGTTGTGGCGTTTTCCATTGTCAAAATGTTTGATTTTTTTGGTTCATATTTGTCATTTTGGCATTTCAAGTAAGGTAATACCTTATATTGTAAAATATCCATACTTTCATTGATTTGATCATGCTTTTGATCATACAGGATTGTAATATACCTTTACTTTGGGCTAAGTAAACATCTCTTATTTAACATTTTTTTAAATAAAAAATATTTATTTAAAGGTTGTAGATATGTTATATATTGTTGTTTTGGATTCATGTATCAGAAAGTCCCTGTTGGGGACTTGCCAAGATTAACCTTACCACTGGTTTATGGCTTAAGAACTGTAAGTGACCCCAGAACATTAAACCTACCAATCTGGTAAATCGTTAAAATATAAGATAAAATATCCCAAGGAATTTAAACGCGTATTACTTTTGTAAGCAAGTATACCACCGTTTACAAGATAAAATATCCCAGATTCTAACTGAATGTATTTATATGTTAATAGTTTTACGCTGAAAAATCGAAGTAGGCACTAAACTCCATTTACAATTTTAATAAACATACCACTTCCACCCCCTCACCCCTATAAAAAGAAATGTGGTATGGAAACACCACCCCAGAGCTAAAGTACTTGGCGCATTTTTCTTAAAGTGGACCCTGTGTAGGCCTAATTAACTGATTATTAAATATTAATTATTATAAATCTTCGTCGTCTTCCACAGATTTAACATTCAAACACGATTGTCCGTGGCAATGATAACACATTGTAGAGCAACGCAAGCCTGCTCTTCTGCAGCTACATCTTCTTTCGAACCCTAATTTACATGAGCATGAAATGAGCATTAAAACAGATTCGGAAGCTGGTTCTTTGATAGTCATTGTTAGGGTTAATATACCGCCGACTTTTTTCCACCCCCAATCGGTAGCTTTCAGTGTCGCATTTTTCCATGTTTGAATTTGGTGGAAAACCCGATAGGAGTGTTGTCGAGCCGCAGCAGAAGTTGGTGGTAGTTTTGACAACATAACAGTATTGTTCGTTTTACCAACAAGTTAATTAAAATACGTAAATCTGTTTTCATCTAGACTTTTTTCTGCCTTGGGACAGTTGTATAAAGCTAAAATAAATTGCTCTCCCACGTTTGCAATTTCTTCATTAGTAGCCTTCTCATTATTAAAAGTTTGCACAATTTATTGCAAATCATTTCTTTTATTAAATACGTTGATTGCATTAACTTTTCCTTTGGAAAAAAATGCCGAGGTTGTGTTACAACCGCTGTTTTTCCTGCAAGAATTTAATGTCTTTGTCAGAGGGAGAAAGTGCAATGAGAAGGACTAGCAAGTCAATATCTTGTCCTACGACAACATATGTGTCACAATTAATAGATTTGTTTAAAACAGTTTGTACTATTAATAAATCGGCGTCATCTGCAGCAACCAACGCATCTATGCCTTCGTTTCTAAAATTTTTTACTAGTTCTGAAATTAAACGTTCTTTGTTAAGCAAAGTACTTAGGAACCTTTGCTAAGTTTCAGAAACTAAAGTATTTCCATTAAATATAATTTGAGGACAGCTTCTTCCTGTGAGAGTATGGAATGATGTGCTGCATAATAACAGTTTGGTAAATAGACAGCGATTTTATTTTACTTCCATGGATTATAATAATATATATAACTGGTGTAGTTGCAGAAGAGTATGCTTGTGTTGTTCTACAAAATGTTATCATTGCCATGAATAATCATGTTTAAATGTTGAATCTGTGGAAGACGACGAAGATTCATAATAATTAATATTTAATAATTAGTGGATTAGGCCTACAGGGGACGGCACTTAAAAAAAAAAGATGCGCCAAGTGCTTTACCTCTGGGGTGGTATGGAAGTACATTTCTTTTTATAGGGTGAGGAGGTGGAAGTGGTATGTTTATTAAAACTGTAAATGGAGTTTAGTGCCTACTTCTATTTTTTAGCGTAAAACATTAAATTTTAAAGCAGATCGTACTGTAACATCGTGCTAGTCGAAACCAACCCTTATGTTGCGCCATATTTCTTACGTTAATATCAATTTTAGGAAAAAAAGTGTAAAAACCTCTTTAATAAAGAATTTTATAAGGAACAATCTTGTATATAGGTATTTTTGTTGAAAAATGCACCGTTGCCGAGATAATCTAGAAGAACTCAAAATAAGGGTCGAAAGGACGTCCTGGGGGATGAAGCACACTATTTAGGAGTGGGAACTTTTCGGTTTAGTAATCCTTATGCTATCCCCAACATACCCACCAATTTTCAAAACTTTATGAATTTTGTCGTATATATCGCAATTTGAAACGCAATTTTCCTGAGCTATACAGGAGAAATCCCAATATACACACTTTAATTTAACATTTTTAAAGTACTTTAAAATACTGGGATTTCTAGTACATTATTTGGTTTTTTATCAATTCCCAGCTTGCTTTTCAAATAAAAAGAAAATAATTTGCTTTTTATTTATTCGCCTGGTATTTCCAGAAAACTCCATTTAATAAAATGTATATTTACCAACTTGAGGGCTATATTTTTCTATCTTCGCTGATGTATATGTTAAAACAATTCGTAAATTAAACCAGAGAATGTCCTTTAATTAAATACAGTGCATAATTACGGAAAATTGCGAAATAAAAACCAAGCGCAACGCAATGTTTTAGAGGATTAAAATTAAAATTAAATTATTATAAATTTGTCATCACTGTTTTTATAACCTTAATGTAAATTAAATTGTAAATGTAAAAAGTGTAAATAAAAATACAAATAAATTATATGTTTGAAAAATATTATGTTAAAATTTTAATAGGACTATATGGTTAAGTGCTGAAATTGAATCTACCAGGTTTGACCACCTATGAACCGGGTGTCCAAATAAGAAAAGACGCCGGCTGTATCTCGGTAACTATTTATTTCACAGCGTAGGGAAAAAATATTTTTGGTTAAAGTTGTCAAAAGAAATAGCTGGAAATGATTTTTAAGTTGCTAAATCTACGGCGAGATGGCGCAACCGCAACGGTAAATTAAAAAATCTATTTTTTCTCTAAAATTTCCTAGTATTGTGTACAATTTGAATAACATCATCAAAAAATCTAACTAATTCTGCATCAGTTTGGTATAGGACTTTTTGTCGTATTTCTAATAATAAAAGTGGGGAAAGATGACAAATAATGCAACTTTCAAATAGCTCTATCTCTCACATCTTTTATCGAAAGTAAATCAAGTGGGTACTCTTTTAAGAAGAATTTAAAGCTTCTTCAAATGTCGTCCTTTTCTGTGTCCGCTATTTTGTAGTTTACCAACTAGAGGGCGTTGTTTAAGGGAAAACTCAGTTTTTCGAGATGTTGTCGAGAAAGATAACTACAACGATATAACTTTTTATTGTAGGTTGGCGAAAGCCGCGTCTTGATGTCTTCATCCGCTTTCGACTTATTGTAAATTAACCTGTATTAACCTGTTTTCTAACTGATAAATAATATTAACAATTATTAAAAACAGTGTTCGTGACGAAATAATAGAATTATTATTGTAAAGTTAAAAAAACTAAAAACTATTCTAAAGTTAAAGTCCACTAGATAACAGAATGAACAATCGAAAGCGTAAAAATGTGGTTATTGGGGCATTTATTTACTCTAATTTAAAGATTAGTTAAGTAGACTTGAAAATAAAAACAAGAACACAAGATTGGAAAACGACATGACTTATTTAAGTTGACAATTGTCATTTTTAATCCAATTTTTAAAAAGCTCTTGCTTTATTAGAATTTAGTCTGCCTAAAAATTAAAAATTTCAAATAAATATTATATCGAACTGAGAACTGTCAACTTAAATAAGTTAATTCGTTGCAATCTTTTGTTTTTGTTTTTATTTTCAGACCTACTTGACTAAAATTTAAATTAGAGTTATTAATAAATGCCCCATTGCATTTTCATGTTTTCGATTGTTCATTCTGTTCTTTAGTGAACTTTAACTTTAGAATAGTTTTCAGTATTTTTTTTTAACTCTATAGTACTTAATTATTCTTTTATTCTGACACAAAGACTGTTTTGATTAAAAAATAACTCGAAAACGAATACAGATATTAAAACGCGGTTTTTGCCAAAGTGTAGGTATTTTTTTCTCTTGTAAACCTACAATAAAAAATGATATCGTTCTATTTTACTTTCCCGAGAAAATCTCGAAAAACCAAGTTTTCCTTAAACGCCCTAGTTGGTGAGCTAAAAACTAGCCGACATCGAAAAGAAGGACAATTAAAAAAGCTTTAAATTTTCTTTCAAACGAGTACCTACTTGAACTGTTAAAAAAGGGATGTGAGAGATGGAGGTAGTTGAAAGTTGCATTATTTATTATCTTCCTCCACCCTTATTACTGAAAATACGACCAAAAGCCCTTTACCAAATTAATGCAGAATTGGTTAAAGTTTCTGCTAATGTTTTCCAAGTTGTACCTAATACTAACTAATTTTGGAGAAGAAAAAGGTTATTTAATTTACCGTTGCGGTTGCGCCACCTTGCGGTTTAGAAACTTGATAATAATTTCCACCTATTTCTCTTAACCACTTTTACTGAGAATATTTTTCCCCAACGCTGTGCGATAAATAGTTTCCGAGATACAGGCGGCGTCCTTTCATATTTGGACACCCGGTATCCGGTTATAATTTGACACGTCAACTAAAATTTTGAGTTCTAAATTTCTCTTTTGGTGTCGAAAATATTATGTTTTAATATGATAATTTTTAAGTGACCTAAGTGCTGCCGCTCCTAAACTTAGATCAATATTTGGATTTTAAAGAATATTACTTGTGCTGTTTGTCCCCTCTTATAGTTCGTATCAAAATATTGCAAACATTTCCGTTTTCAGTAAACACATTTTGTTATACAAACTATTTGCATCGCTATGAGTTTTAAATTGTTGCTTCTTGCTTCTGAAATTGTAGAAAATGTTTCTTTAGTTTGATTGTAATGTTTCAATATTGCTTATAGGCCAATCAATAGAGTTTTTCGCACACTTAAATTTAGGCGGAAAAAAACATGTGCCACCTCTTAAAACCTGGTAAATAGAAGACAAACCTGAGTTTGTTTCCAGCAAATTTGTTTACAGTAATTGTTTAAACAATAAAAACTGTAAACAAATGGTATTTGTTTTAGTTTTTTGCGTATAACTCTAAAACTTTAAGAGATATCGCGATGGTGTCAATGGGACTTTTTTAGGAAATTAAAAAGCCTACAAAATATTTATTATAGAACTTTTTTTAAGTATTTACCGCCGAGAGAATCCGAAAAACTTCAAAAATGGACCCTTTTGAAAAAAATTATATCTCCGCCTGGTATCAAGATTAATGAGTAATAATTCAGGAAATGATAGGTAATAACTTGTAGTTTAACTACGCGGAAGATGGTTTCTGTCGGGTTTATGGTTTTTGATTTAAGCTCATTAAAACTTTAAGGGCTTTTTACTTTGCATTGTTAAGTTTTTAAACAATATTTCAACTACACCGATAGAGATAAGTTGAAATTGTTGATATTTTTCATTATCATTACAGTTATCAAAACTAATTGTTAATAAAGGTAGTGCAGGATACCATAATAGGTTAAAGCAACATATTTATAAGTATAAATATGTTATAACATATTTACAAGTAGATAGATAATTATTATTTAATTTTTAATAATTTAAAAATTAAAGTTATACATTTGTCATTTAAGTAAATAACTTTTTGATCGATAAATCAACGATATACTGTGTAATATACTCTTTTCCTCCGCTGTCTCGCTGCTCCATTACCGCTACTCTACTTTGCTTCGCTTGCCGTTTTTTGCGTTTGGCACGATTTTCAGAGACTTTTTTCGCCGATTTCCCACCCTCTTAGCCGAAAATTCAAAATATGGAAAAAAGATTTTGATCTCTACTTTTATATGCCTTTTTTAGAATTAAAATATATCGATCCGGCTTTAAACGCGGAGCCTCGCAAAAAAGGCCTAAACTAACCGCACTTTTACTATATTTTCCCTTCTTTTTATACACAATTGGTAATTTTGTTTACACTTTTTTTACATAACCCACTTTTTCTATACACGCAACAATTGTTATATTCAGAAACAATCGTAGATAACACTATATTCTTGTTCTATATCAGAGTTTAAATAACTTTGTTGCTTCGTTTTAAGGGTTTCTTACATATAACATCCTAAATAGCAAATACCAGATATCAAAATCAGAAGAATTTTTATTGGACCGTGCTCTCAGACCCAGAATATATTTTTATTTTTATACTTTTTACTTTAAGTACAGAAACGTCACGTTTGAGCGTTTTTCATTTAGAGCATTCCAGAGAATAATATGCATGTTTAAAGTCATATTTTAAAACTTCTCTGGGATACATGTATGATGAACAAATTAAAACTGGAGTAGATCCGTTATTTTACCAGAGTTCATAAACATGGAAAATTGAGGAATAAAAACCAGATGTGAAAGAGCGCTTTAAAAGACTAATATAATAACGGACCAAACAATAATTTAAACACATGGTTTTGGTAAATTAAACTTGTTTGAGTTTTTTCAATTATTACGGTTGACGGTACTTTAAAAATTTGTGACCTCTATTTTTCTGTTCTATATAGTTGTAAAGGCTTCCTATACTAAAAATTCTTTGTTAAGTACTAGCCAAAAATTCCTATCTGGATATTATATACATGGACTTAATTTTTATAATCAAGTAAAAAATGGGGGGTCCACTTAACGTAATCTTACCCATTTAATAATAACATAATTTCTCATATGCTGTGGATTTTAGATAGGCGCTGTATAGTAAGGTCGCTCTGGGATTATTAAATTGTAATAAATGGTCGCTCGACTCGACATAGCTCCATTTCTGAACTAAGGTTAATATTTGGATTTTGAAGAATAATACTTGTGCTGTTTGACCTCTTCAATATGTCGTTGTAAAATATTGCAAATATTCCCATTTCCAGCAAACACATTCGGATATACAAACGATTTGCATCGCTACTACCGCTAAATTGTTGCTTGCTGTCTTCTGAATTGTAAATAATGTTTCTCTTGTAACATTCAGTGATTTTCCTGTGTTAGATTTGTTTGGTTCCATTTGTTTCAATGTTGTTTCATTGCATTATTATGCCTAGACTTTGCAGACGCGCTAATTTTATTTAACTTTCCAAGTTTGAGAGGGGTCTGATAATCGGGTTACGTGAAGCCGGATTTTCTTTTAGAGAAATTGCTAATTAGGTGACTCGAAACAAAGCTACTGTAATGAGATATTCTCAAGCGTGGTTCCAAGAAGACCGAAATTGACGAGTTAAAGGTACTGAACGTCAAAGACAGACTACAGAGTGACAGGATTGTTATTTAAGGCAACTAGCACTTGGAGATCGATTTTCTACAACAAGGCGGTTGCGAACCATTAGTCTGATGCTGTCGGAAGGGAAATAACATTGAGGACAGTTTATTGCCTTTTGGGCTGTTTTTATACCGTCCCCATCTTGTACTACCTCTGACCTTACAGCATCGTTCACAACGATTGGTATGGAGTAGAAAGAGATTTGAATGGAATATGGAATGAAACACGGTCGTGTTTAGCGATGAGTCCAGATTCACTGTGGGTGTTATTGTATAGGGTGCCACTGCTTACGGCAGCAGGTCACAATTAGTATTTATTTAAGGTATCATGACTGCCCAGCGCTATATCTACGTAGTTTTACAACCCATCTGCTTCTCTTTTTTGAAAACATTGCAAGATCCACTTTTTTAGCAGAACAATGGACCACCTCATGTCGCACGTGTTACTTCAGACTTTTTAGAAGCGTCTGGTGTAAATCTGCTTCTGTAACCTCCTTGATCTCCAGACCTTTCCCCCATCGAACATGTATGGGATATAATGGAAAGAAGGTTGAAAAACTTACCGCACCCTTCGCAAACATTGGAGACTCTGCGAAACCAAATTTGGATGGCCTAGGATACAATAGACTAAGAAGACATCAATCACCTAATCCAATCAATACTGCGACGACTTAACGAATGTGTAGCGAACAGAGGAGCTTCGACACATTATTAACATTAAGGTGGGATATTTCTATTTTGCACTTTCCAGTAGACCTTAAAATTGTTAAAGCATGCTGTATATTTGTATATTTCAATATTGTTTAAAAGGCATCAGTTTTAGATGACCACCAAGTGGAATTTATTCTTATAGGAACGGAAATATTTTTGCTACTGTCGCTATCGTTTAAAGATGCAGATTTTAAACAATCCCTGGTAATTTTTTACCTAATTACACCTTCCCGATTTTAATATTTTATTGCATTCAAAAGATCTTTGGGTCGCTGATCACGAATCTGATGTCAATTTTGTTCTACGACGTTTCGTTCTGGCATTCTTTATAATCAAACTTGTAAGTCAAACTAACCGCACTTTTTCTGTACTTCCCCTTCTTTTTACACAAATTTTAATAATTTTGCTTACATTTTTTTACTTTAACCATTTTCCTATACATGCAACAATTGTTTTATTAAAAAACAATCATGGATAAAACTATATTTTGCCCTATATCAGAGTTTAAATAACTTTGTTGTTACGTTTTAAAGGATTCTTACATATAACATCCTAAATAGCAAATACAAGATATCAAAATAAGAAGAATTTTTATTGGACGGTTCTCCCAGACACAAAATATATTTTCATTTTTATACTTGTCACTTTAAGTACAGAAACGTCACGTTTGAGCGTTTTTAATTTAGAGCATTCCAGAGAATAATATGCATGTTTAAAGTCATATTTTAAAACTTCTCTGGGATACATGTACGATGAACAAATTAAAACTGGAGTAGATCCGTTATTTTACCAGAGTTTATAAACACGGAAAATTGAGGAATAAAAACCAGATGTGGCAGAGCGCTTTAAAAGATTAAAATAATAACGGACCAAACAATAATTTGAACATACTGTTTTGGTAATTAAACTTGTTTTAAATTATATATTTAAAATTTTGTTTTTATTCTTGGAAATAAAATAATAAAGTAAACGGTAGAAATTTAATGCAACGTTTTGCACATCTTTTATTGTGCTTTTTAAGCTTTGTTGTCCCAAAAACCATGCAATTAAAATTAAAACAAAACACATAATATTTTCCAGTGTAAAAAGATTGCAGTAAAAAATTAAACATATAACAATTTTAAAATCAAAAATAAGAAAGTCATAATCTAAAACAAAATCAGATACATAATAAAATTAATTTAAACCATAATATTTCTTGGAGTTACGATAATTTGTAATTGTTAAAAGAATTTTGATTTAATGTCTACTTTGTTATATTTATTTTTTACTATTTTAAATTTTTTTTCTCAAAAGAAACAAAAGCAAATAAAGTGTTTTTTACATATTTTTTAAGCATATTGTATATAGGAATGTGTTTGCTCTTTTAAAACGTCTTCGTATAGGGGGCCCCAATTATTGGGTCATTTCCCCCCTGACTTTTAAACAAAAAAAATTTTAAGAAAACCTTTTAAAGAACAACTGACAAGCCCTCGTGAAAATTTTAAAAAAAATTTTAATAAGCAAATCTTAAATTATTCAATTAAAGAAATTGAAAAATTCCCAAAATTTTTTCTTAGGAAAACCAAACAGGACCAAAAATAAATATTGCCTGATATGAGGAAAAGTGTCAATAAATCAGGGACAGTCGGATTTTAAAAAAAAATCATTTAATCGACGAAAAATTCCATAATTAAGTGGCATTATGCTTAAACAGTTTTGAGCAGTATCTGAAATTTTTTAGTTTATTTCCCCACAGCTTTCTCCATTTCAACTTTAAGTATTGCAGAAGTTCAGTCCAAAGGTACGTAATAAAATAATTTTAAATGTTAACTCAGGATCCAAAAAAACCAGAAAGAAAAGAAAACAGAGCTTAATATAATGTTAAGGAAAAAAAATGGGTTAGTAAGGGGTTTTTGGGAAAGGGTAATAAACACATACAACATTGCGCACTTTAAAAAAAAACAAATATTATTCGTATAAATTCGATAAAACATCAAGAGCTGCAGGAAGGTGAAGAGCGAAAAAAATGGCATTTGTTTTAAATGATGGAAAGGGAAATAACGATAGAATTTTTTAAAAATATTTTTTTAAACCCATGAATGTAAAATTCACCTCAACAATAAACCAAATTTTTTAAATTTCGGTATTTGGGCCAAGAAATGAACATCGCTTTTTGACTTGGACACAATATTCTCAAAAAACAAATGTATTCCCTGGAATTATCGGACCCTTATCTTGGGGCCCTTTTTATGGACTATAACTGACAGCGGGAAAACCCATTTGGACTTATTTAAAATCAAATTGACCGCCTTGAAGAAGTTGGAAGATAAATGATCTGGTACCAAATGGATGATTCCCCCTAATGCCCGTATGGTTAGAGTACCTGGAAAAATGCTTTTAACGGCAAATTTTCACGGTACCGGATTTTAGCCCAAACGGTCACCGATTTTTACCAATATTTTCTGTGGGTCATTTAAAAAATGTCATTTATAAAAGTGTAAAATTTAGAATCTAAACCAGCTACAAAAGCTTTTCGTTAGAATGTAATAAAATTTCAAAATTTATCAATTGGATATTTTTAGTAAAACATTTGAACATTTCTTTAATTGTTTTATTTTTATTATTTTTAAAAAGTTATTTATTTATTTCATTTTTTTTTTTCCAAAACCTAGTAAAATATTAAAAATCAGTTCTTTTTTTTGATCCATTTTCATCTTCTGATTTTAAACATTACAATATTTATTGCGATGGCTTTGGACTCGAATTACTGACAATACGTTTAATTTTAAAAATTGTACTAGTAGGCTTGATGGGAAAATTAATTAAAATATTTCAGATACTGCTATTGGTTTATTAAATTTCAGAAGGGATTTAATTATTTTTTAATGATCATAGTAATAATTGTATAAGTTAAACTTAATTGTTAATTAAATAAAAGGATTGTAAAAAATAATGTTAACATGAAATTTTACTTAAATGTAATGTTGTAATTAATGAAACAAAAAAATAAAATTCCTTGTATTCGGCTGTACGTCAATTTGACAAACCCTTATACAAATTGTTTGTTGGTGGTTGGTATCTGTTTGATTTTCCTGAACAAAATTTGTAATTTTGCAATTACATATATTAAATAATTCAAGATTCGCTTTTTAAAAATTTTTTTAAAACTTGTCACGAGGGTTTGTCAATTGGTCTTTTTAAAAAAATATTTACATTTTTCCTGTAAAATGTAAGGGAGCCAAAAATTAACCCCCTTAAAATTTACATGGGATTTCCTATGTTCCGCTCGGCGACGCACCACCCGGTATGAATTAATATTGGGATATTTAAAATTTATGAATTTTAGTTAAAATAGATTTGACTAAGATAACTAATATCTTTTTTGTCGCTAAGGACTTTTTTTTTATTTTAATCGTTTCTTTAATAGTAATTTTTTTGTAATTAAAGTGCGTAATCAATTACTTTTTGTGGCAACTCATCTCAATTTTATTTGGGTGAAATTTTTAAACCATTAGCCGCACGTTTAAAAAATCATATAACATATATGAAGACATCAGGGAAAACGTGCAAAGTCACTTTTTCATAGTTTTGAAATAAAACGATTTCAAAGTTTAAAACCCTTTATTATTAGGGATTATCTTTACTTGCTTTTAGTTTTTGTGTATTTATAAGGAATAAACTGTTGTTTTCAAAGTATAGATAGATCAAATATTACTTTTTTTGTAATGAGTTTTAACAGAAAAACCAACTAAATTATCAAAAATACACGGAAAAAAGGTGTAAGTCTTTAACAAGTAAGGAAAAAAACAAAATGAAAAATTCTGAATTAGTGATTTTTTGCTACACTACTTATTTCTTTGCAATTTTTCTTTTTCTTGCTCTTTTTCCTTGTTCTTTCTTTTATTAGTTTCTTTTTTTTTTTTTGGCCTCACAGGGTGGGTTTTTAAAAAATAAATAAGTATCCTGTGAGCAAAATCTTTTAAGGTTTTGTAGGTCTTTATACTTTCCTGGTAATTAAAATTTTATCTGAAAAAAAGTATACCTATAACGAAAAAATATGTTAACTAGACCTCTAGATACTTACAATTATATGCTCTTGGTGGGTAATAAAACTCGTGTTTTGGGACAACGGTGGTCCACGGATCTGTTGCCCGTTTGACTTTCTAGTAAAGAAGCTAGTCCAGTATTAATTATAATTTTTACGATGTTGTATTATTCTTGGGTTGAAGGTTTTTTTTTGATTTTAAGTTTCAAATGGGGTTTTTTTTCTTGGGCCTCTTTAAATATTTGAACCCAGTTGTTAGGCAATTTGGTCCCAAGTTTACAGTTAATTAATCTCACGTTTTTATCACATTTCATGAAGAAATATTTCAAGGGAAATAAAACATTATGGAATCAAATCTTACTTTTTAAAAAACTAAGTAGTGATGATATCAAAATATCGTAAATTTTGTTTTGCCCACTACATAAAATGCCTTACAGTATTTGGAAGATGATTAGTAACATAGTCTTCCAAAAGAACAGACCTCGTTAGCACCCTTTTTTGCAATTTCTTCGAAAATGTATAAAACAAGTATTATCGGCAAGTCTATGAATATTAAAAGAATAAAAGGACAATTGTCTTATATATTAGCGTTGTTGGTAGGTACATTTGGTACTGGTAAATTTCTTTGAAAATCCGTAGCCACTGCTATAGAATCCAAATCTTTGCTGCTGCGTTTTCGAGCCTCTTTTTTTCTTGAATAGAATATTCTGCTGTTTTGTAAACTAACTTCAACGATGTTATTTTATTTATTCTAAGACGTATCTGTACTTTTTTATTTGCAATAAGATTTCCTCACTTCCTTCTCTACAGAGGTGAAATACCTGGGGGTAAGTAAGCTAACATGGAACTCCCACTTGGAGAAAAGACTCAAGAAAGCATACATTTCCCATGAGCAGTTTGCCGACCCTAGGCAAAACCCAGGAAAAGTCACCTAAAACACCCCAGAAATTAAGGCCTCATAAGACCTATGCAAACCCCGGTCTATTTTTCCCGGGACAGAAAACCCCAGACGCAGTATCCAAAAATGGACAAGTTCAGAGAATGGCTTGTCTAATATCCCGCTTGCCAAAGAACAACACCAACTAGGGATGGAGGGAATCCTAAAAACCCCCCCCTTTACATATTCTCAAGGGGGTTGTTGTGATTTGTGCGTCCGCACTGTTGGTATAACCCCCTGTAGGAGGTGGCGCTTTTTTGAGGCTTAACTTTTGGAAAAATTAAATCTATTGCACCCTGTTTTGTTTTTAAAAAAACCCACAAAATCGAATCAAGGGAGAATGAAAACAAACGTCATTAATCCCTACACAGCGGTTTAAAAAAAGAAGGTACGGATGTGAATCTATTTTAGATCTTTAAACTTAAACATAAAAGGGCTATGGGGGAGTTGCAAGTGTCCCCCAAAACCCGCTCTAGGGATAACCATGCTAAAAAAATAATCATTAGAAACATCACTGAAATATGTTTATCCAACAGAATGCAGACAGACACTACTAGCCCGAGAAACCCCCTACACCTCTGGTCTGGTACTAGAATGTCACCGTGCCCTTGAGATGCTTCCAGCAGGAATGTGGTCACCACCTCCCGGGCCAAAGGACACGCTACCACAAAGACAACCCGATTGTTTAGTTGTTGGCCGGAAATGCCGGGGCCAAATTTGGACCCCAGTCTTTTCCTAGGTCGAACTCGATGAAGGACCAAAAGAACCCATCCAGTTTTCAAAACGATGGGGTGAAACAGTTAACCTTTAAATTTTCCCGGAATTTACGAACTATCCTACGGATAAAGCAAACATTTTGGCAATGCCTAGGGCGAACCTTCGCCTGTCAGAGCGTTCTTACTGACATTGTCAATTTCAAAACACCTTTTAGAATGGGTATCACACGCACGGGAGAGGTTGTGAACAGGAAGACCAGGCGGTGGAGCACATCCTTTGGACTGCCCTGTACCCTCGTCCAAAAAAAATCCATGCTGGGCAGTATTCTTTCCCCCCCATTAAGGAATTCCCCCCGGGGTGTTGTTACCACTTTTAAAACGGTAGGATGGGTGGGGTAGACTGAGTGAGGAGTCCCCTTAGAAGAAAGCACAACGGCCTACTAACGCCTAGGTGCTATCTATCACCCTCCTCATCTTCAGATTCTGAAGACTTTCTGATGGAATTTGTAAATGAGGGATTTTATTTTGGCGTTAAATTCATTACAGCTACTACATGTGTCTGTGCGCGGATATCCAAAACTGGTTTTAAATTTTGTAAAAAATATGGTTCGGTTAGTTTCACATTTTACCTTATACATCAAAAACATCTTTTTAAGATTTAGTTTCTCGGGTAAGTTTTTTTAAATTTTTTTGTCACTGTAATGACTAAGCCTACCTTTAAAAGACTTTATTTAAGCGATTACTGCATTTTTTCTCTCTAAGCTTACGGTGCTTGTATAAATGTTTATCTGTTTTATCTCAGGCGTCTTTGCACCTTCTTTAAGGGATTAATGATTCGTTTAATTTTTTATTTTTTTTTATTATACCATGTATTAACCAAAACGCTTTAGAGAAAACTGGGGAGTTTCAACCTCACAAATTTTTCCCCCAAAGCCCCAATTTAAAAAACCCCCCTAATCCCCACAATTTCTGGGATCCCCCCCAAAAAAGTTTATTTTTTTAAAAATTTTTAATTTAAATTTTAAATAATAAAATATCATTTTCCAAATAATAAAGTAAAACAATCAATAAAAAAATTTTAAATTTAGCAACATTTTTTTTATTTTTTTTTTATAAATGATATGCTTTAAGTAAAGATCTTTACAACTAGAATTTT
>JAHBCN010005174.1:0-57606 GCA_019359885.1 Listronotus oregonensis
AAAATAGGTGTGTAAGTTGCTGTTAAAAACATTTATAAAAGTATTTAATTTTGGATATCGATCAAGTGATTTATTGCCAATTTTTATGACAAGTTTTTGATTACCCTGTATATTCAGCCGGAGTATACTTTTCTTTGTTCTGGGTTAGTTCACGACGAATGAAAGCGTAAGTACTAACGTGCCATGGGTATCTTAAGTATAGTAAGAGGTTGGGTAGTTTATTACCACAAAACTTACAGGCCTGAAAAGAAAGGAAAAACCTCTGCAGGAGGCAGGAGAAGTGAAAAGTATGGGGCCTCTTCAGATGGACTAAAACGAGCCGCATGAGAGTTGCACTGCTAGTTGATCTATTGGGAAATGCCAGAAAAGGAATTATACTGGCATTTCCTTCGAAACACAAGCCATGAAAGTACCTATGAAAGAGAGATCCACTACAGTTTTTCAGTGAGCAAGAGAAAAAATATTTTTTGTGAAAGGGGGCATTTATAAGGCGAATGGCTATTCACTGGATGGAATTTAGAATGCAAGAATGTGAGACACCATCCAGATAAGGAAACAGTATTCCAAAGAGGGCCTGATTTAGAATAAGGTTTTTCTCGAAAGCAACGCCAACAAGATTGTCCCTTAATTTTGGTAATTTTTAAATTATTAACATAGCTGAAATTAAAGTATATCGGACTACAATGGACCTACCAAGTAAAAAAAAAACTAACAATTCCATTGGCATCTTCTATCAACATTCCGATTACTACAAACGGCTGCAGACATTTAATTTGAATATGTCTCGTAAGTGATCATTTTGTATGTGTCGAATAGGTTGAAACTGATTGACTTTGTCTATTTGACGTGTATATATATATATATATATATATATATATATATATATATATATATATATATATATATATATATATATATATATATATATATATATATATATATATATATATATATATATATATATATATATTCCACCATGGTTCGTACAGAATTTGACCTTGCCTATTTTGGCAAATAAAAAAATGTGGTTCATTAAAATATCTAAAGTGGTATTACAGATATTAATAATAAATGATTTATTTTTGAAAATTTTCCCAAACCCTGTATCTCAGAAGTTAAGACGTTTAGGACATACGTTCATAGAAGTTTTCTTTTTAAAAATGGACCCAAGAATTGCTTTCCTAAATATTGACGTACAATTAGAAAACACTCTGTATAATGTAAAAAAAATGCCAACTATGATATTTTATATTTCGTAAACAGTTGATTTTATCGATGTTTATCAAGAATACCTTTTTTTACTTTAAAGTTAAAGCTATCATACAGGGTGTTCAAAAAATTGCTATTATTGTGTCAGAGCTAGTCCGTCCCTGGCAAACTAAATCAGCCAAATATGATTTATTGGGTTTATTTTAAGAAGACTTATCTAGTTACCATCATATTAAAAAAATATTAAATAATTTATTTAAAAGTTATTTAAAAAAAAAAAACGATTTTCAGGGGCATCCGTTATGCACCTGTATTTCCGTAGAGGAGGGTCATAGGAAAAAAGTTTATGGGAACTTGTCGTAACATTTTTAGGTTTTCTATTAGATTCCGAGAGATTGCCCACATATTCTGGGACACCCTGTATATATATATATATATATATATATATATATATATATATATATATATATATATATATATTATATATATATATATATATATATATATATATATATATATATATATATATATATATATATATATATATATATATATATATATATATATATATATATATATATATATATATATATATATATATATATAATATATATATATATATATATATATATATATATATATATATATATATATATTTATATATTATTATATATATATATATATTATTAAAATAAATTATTAAAATAAAAATATAAAATTGAAAGCACACGATTGTATATGAATTTTACAGCAATCTCATCTTGTCAAAATTTCTGGAAAAGTTTTTTGTTACGACGTACATGCAATTACGTACGCGTACTTCTCATAAAAATTGATCTTCTACTGGTCTACAAAAAATTAAAACACATTTATACCTGAACTAATTTAGCGATAGCAACACTATTAACATATTCTTTTACTGTAAAAACCTAAACTTAAAATGCAGTATTACATCAAAGAGACTAACATAAATGCCCATCGAAATTTCGTTATCGGCTCTTTTAAAGTCGTTAGCAACCCTTTGTCCTTATTGGCCTTTATCTCCGAGTGGTATTAATATACTCTTCAAAGTGACGTTTTACCTTGCAAAAATAGAGAAGTGGCGTTCTTTGTGCACCCCAGTTTTAACAGCAGATCACATATTTTTACGAAGAAAAATTCGTGACTACCGAAGCAGGAGAGAATACACAAAAGCACCTACGATAGTGCAGGTAATTTAATTTTAATTTTAAAAAAATGCCTTATTATTTGCCTTTCAACCAGAAACTATTAATAATACGAATAATAATAAACAAAAACACTTTAAATTGTTTAATCTATTCATTTAAGTTGTGTACTTTAAAATACGATTTTATTTGATCCCTACAGCATGGGATCGTCCATTAATCACGTCATGTTTTTGGCAAATTTTTTTATCTTTTCCCCCCCTAGTAATACGTAGTAATGTTAAAGACTAACCGCACCCCCCTTTCCGAAATCACGTGTATTTTTTTGGTACAAAGTGTTTTTAAAATTTTAGAAAAGTATCTTTCATTACAGGTAAGTAAAATTTAATTTAATTCCGAAAAATTAAGGACCGTGATAAAAATGGGGAATCGTTGAATTGCCTAGTTTTCGAAAAAAATACATTTTAAATTTGGTCACAGCACTAATGCTTGTTTAAAAAAAATGGTAAATACAGCAATAAATTTCCCTTCCGTGTTATTTTATCCTCAGTCTTCAGAATATGTGTTGGCTGCTTTAATACCGTAGATGTTCAAACTTTCACAAATCTTGGACGTTCTGAAGCATTTTTCATTTAATATTTTTACATTTATTACTTATAAGTAAATGATTATTTAGTTATAATTTTATAAAGTTTACGTTTAGATGCCCCCATACAAAAAAAATTAACAGGTGTAAATTTGGTGGTCTTGCAGGTCGCTTTAGTGGTCGTCTTCGAAAAATCCATCTGCCAGTAAACATGTAATTAAAATACAGCTAAGGTACAGTGAGATATATTGTTAACTTTTAAAATACTCCCTAAATATACGAAATTACCGCCCCTGTTTAATGACGTTACAAGGAAAATGTACACTTTTCAGGATATTTCCTTTACTTGTGTCCTAAAACCTACTTACAAAAAAGTGCCCCCATAATTTTGATGAGTCAGTATGTGAGCAAGTCAGTCAGACAGTAGTAAAGTTGGCGATTTTCAACATCGAATATCTTAGAAACCATTTGACATGACATTCTTAATTTTTTTACAGGTTATTAGAATACTTTCGTAAATTTTATTTACCAAATATCACACTTTAATCTATGTAAAACGACAACTAAGTTATGATAGAGGAAAACACATTCCGTACATCGGGTTGGAACTTGGCCTGGCGCACTGCCATGCGTCTGTCCTAAATTATACAAAACTTAGCTAAAATGACTGATAATAATTAAGGATTTCTTACCTTTAAATATTTTTTTATTGAACCATTTTCCAATTTTATTTTTTTTTATGCATGTTTCCATCCCTGTACAATAGCAAAACCTGAATTTACAAACAAAAACAAATCTCATTTTGGCAAATTCTTTTCCCAGCACTTTTGTAATGGAAGTTACAAATACCGAGTTTGGCGTCATGCATTCTACAGAATGGTGCTTAAAAAACCGCTTTACAAATGTAGAATTCTAGTGAAATTTAGGTCAAAAATTATCACGAAAATTATGATGATAATTTTGATTGGATTTTTGGTAATAGTACATTTATTTGTGTTTAACACTTATATATACACAATATATTTATTTTATAGAATTAATGTGTGTGTATTGTGTAAATTTTTGGCAGAAATATGGCAATAATTTTTGGAATATTTCTCGTATGTCTAAAAAGTTTTTAAAACTACCCTATATTGTTTTAAAACCATACATAGTGGTTTGTGCAAAAATAATGTCAAGAGTTGTTTAATATCCTTGCACAATCCTAGTTTCTTTTTAAAAGTTTCAAATTCTCAACAAAACATACACAGTTTGTATTTTAGAAAAATCAACAATAAACACCCGGCTGCACAAAATAAGTAATGGGTTTTAAATAATATTGTCTTAAATTGTAATGTAATTCTGTAGATAATAAAAATATTTTTTTTACACTCAAAATATCAAATAACCACCAGAAACCAGAAACAAATTAGAATTAATTGGCAGGTTGTTTATTAATAATATATATATATATATATATATATATATATATATATATATATATATATATATATATATATATATATATATATATATATATATATATATATATATATATATATAGGTGCGCAAAAAGTTGAAAAAATATTTTTTTTAAATAGAACCCCTGTATTTTGCATTTTCGCCCGAAAATTCTGACATCTTTGTATAATGTTATATACCTATCGTCAACTATTCACTAAGTAATTACGTTTAAATAATAAACATAAATGATTTTACACCACATTTTGAAAATTATTTTATCAAATGCTGGAAGTGGCCGCCATTAAGGGCATCTCAAATCAGTATGAAGCATTTATAACCAGTCATTTCGATTACCTATACACCTCTCTTTGTGAATATTTGACATAGACTTGAAATAAGTGTCAATTATTTAAAAGTTGATCGTGAGAGTGAGTTGACGTTGATCAATAGAGTGGCCACCTAGATCACCCGACCTTAATCCATTGGACTACTTTCTTTGGGGTTATGTCAAAAATCAAGTATAAAAAGATAAGCCACACACGCTTGATATCCTCAAAGATCGCATTCGTAATGCAATTAGGAATATTTCTCCAGACACAGTTAAAAATGTACAGCAAGAATTTAACGATCGCCTGGGTGCTGCAGAGCTCTTAATGGCGGCCACTTAAAGCATTTGATAAAATAAATTTCAAAAATGTGGAATGTAATTATTAATCAATTTATGTTGAAACAAAGTATTATAATTATTATTTAAAAGTAATTATTTCTGTAAACAGTTAAAGATAGGTATATGACATTATACATAAACATGTCCAGAATTTCGGGGAATCCGAAAGTGCTAAAATATACAGGGGGTTCCATTTAAGAAAAAATATTTTTTTTGTCAGACTTTCTTGCGACACCCTGTATATCTACATTTGATGTCAAAATATGCCCGATCCAAAAATAAAATCGACGTGTCCAAGGATTTTTGGAAAAAGAAATACCTCCTCTTTTATTGAATTTATCCGTTATTAAATCACAACCGTATATATATATATATATATATATATATATATATATATATATATATATATAATAATATATTTATATATATATATATATATATATATATATATATATATATATATATATATATATATATATATATATATAAATATATATATATATATATATATATTTTATATATATATATATATATATATATATATATATATATATATATATATATATAAATATATATATATATATATATATATATATATATATATATATATATATATATATATATATATATATATATATATATATATATATACATAATATATATATATATATATATATATATATATATATATATATATATATATATACATACTTTAAGAACAATAATTTTATTGAAAATTAAAATATATATCGTTTATTTGTACACTTTGTTTAATTTTTTTAAATTTTGCTAAAATAAAATCAGATGCGTGTCATGCGTGGTATTTTTTTTTAAATCCAAATATCTCGAAAACGGTTGCTCATATCGACTTTTAACGCGTATACCTTTTTGACGTAAGAAGGACAAAACAGTTATTTAATTTACTTAAAAATGCAATACAGTGCCGTACCAAAAAGTTGTGATTGTTCAAAATAGTAAAAAGGCGTGTAGGTGGCTCCCCCTACAAGTAAGAGCCGTACTAAGATTAGATTCGAATCCGTCGTACCAAAAAACCCCCGGATACCAAATTTTACTTTAATATTTACATTATCATAGATTTTATTTAAAAAATAAAAAAATTAAATAATACTTTAACACTCTGTATTTCAGAAACGAAGGCCTTGCAGACCCATATTTGTAAAACTTTTAGGTTTATTTTTGGACCCTGACTACGTACCTGAACTATTTACATTTACTCATGAATTACCCTGTATATATATATATATATATATATATATATATATATATATATATATATATATATATATATATATATATATATATATATAAAATATATATATATAAAATATTTCATGACTTCTTTATAAGTAACATTGTGTACTTTTTTTTATATGCAAACCACGCTATTTACTTTCTGCTTAACCCTGTGGGGAGCTTACGGTGCAGCATAAAAGCTTCCAGACTATTGTCCAGCAAAAAAATTCGCTCTACTTCGAACAAAACAAGACGACCTCGGCCACTACTAGCAGGACATTTTCACGTGAACATGTAAGCACAGCAGGAAAGAGAAAAAGGTCGCTTTCCAGCAGCGTGCTAAGAGAATTCTCATCGGGAATGAAAACTGAGCGTAATAAAGTGCCGGCGCATATTTTACGTCTTTCCTCAGTAGGAACTGTACACCTACCGGTAGCTGTCAATTAGATGTGACTTACAGCGCTTTTTAGTCCTATAAATGCTTTTTTCTTTACGAGTTTACCACAGTTTATTATGCGTCCCTGGAAAAATTAGATGAGACATTAAATCTGATATCACCTTGCTAATAAATCTTAATGATATTACTGCAAGATCTTATGGATTAGGGTGGGCATTTTTTTTATGGAACATAGGATAAGGCGGAATTTTACCAAAAATAGTTGTTTGTGTTGTGTAATATTTTAAATATAATTTTAAGTTAACAGCGAGTGACGCGAATCCGCACCACAAATTATTCTTATTAAAAAATACCTCGCATAATAAAAAAAATTTTATATTTACACTAAAACAAAAATTATGTTGATTATTAAATAACTGTAACATCAAGATTTTTTAAAATATATTAATATATCCTGTAAATGAAATCACAATAGCTTTCTTAATTTCTCGTTAAACACATATTTAATATATAAACTTTGGTCTAAATGACCTACCAGAAATTGCCTTTAAAATTGTGCACCTATTTTGCCTTTTTTAAATTTCTGGCAGGGGATTTTTTCGGAGATTTAAAAAAAGCAACTTATTCCCAAGAAAGGATCAAGAACTTTGTCTTCTAATTATTGACACGTCTTTCTTCTTTCAGTTCGTTGTAAGGTAATAGAAAAATTAACAATTTCCCAACTTTTAAAATATTTGAAAAGGCACAACGCATGCACGACAGACAGTACAGATTTTGTCACAAAATATCACCAGCAGATCTTCTTTTATTTCTATCACACAATTGGGGTACCTCAAACAACTCTCTTTTCTACATTAACGACCTTTTTTCTTCCGCAATAAACTCCATTTATTGTTTCTAGTTTTTCTTGAGATAGCACCCCCACCCTAATATTCATTTTCTCAAGCCATTTCCCAAAAATGGGTTAATGTAGATATTCCTTTTATGGGACCTTTAGTTAATACTGAATTGGTGAACCAAAAATTTTACTGTCAGCCAGTTTTCATCCCCTATACATGAGCGACCATGGTCTACAGAACAAATAATTATTATTTTATCTCGTATTTTTGAAAATGATCTTAAAGGCATAAACATTGTACATCCTTATTTTTTAGCTAGAGTAAACTTATTTCTCCCCTTGTAACATATACACTAGGTATGCATCACAAATCAGATTCAATTGGTAATACTGTTCCCATATCTGGGAAATAGCTTTTTCCACACTTTTGACATTTTTTATTTTATCCGAAGAAGAGTCATTCGCTTTATAAATGATCCCATTATAACCATAAAACTTCCTTATCTAGCCTACCTACGAGCTGTAAGAGATCTTACCCTCTTTTAAAGGAATACAACAACACAAAGTGCTTCTTTCGTGCAACTCTTCACAGTCCATCTGGAGGAGCCCTGGTCTATCTACTTTATCTGCTTTTTCATCCTTATAATGTCCAAAATGTGGAACCCTCTGCCTGCAGAGGTATTTCCTTTCCCTCTTAACGTCCATTATATTTAGGTCCCATGTTAAAAAACTACCTCTTATTTTCTTGATTATACCAGCGGTACTTTAGTGGTTATGCATCTAGGCAACCAAATTGGCAAATGTCAATGTTAATAGTTAAATAACAAGGTTATGTCAATTGTTTTGTACAAAGTTTTTTGTGTTATATGTATTTAGTAGCCCATACCATAATCATTTAGATGATTTTGTATACATTATATTAGTAACAAATAAACGATCACGAAAAAAATATTTTTTATCCTTTTTCCAAAAAAATAAATAAAAGATTTATTGATATGGAAAAGAAAATATTATATTGTTCAATTATCTCAGTTTTTTGTTCTTTGTAAAGTAATCTCAGTAAACGTCCAAATAATAACGAGAATAGTAGAGATACATCAAAATATATAGCCCTGTGATGGAGCAATTTAAAAACTAAAAATATGTTATGGTAGATACAACTAACTAAACTAATTTACCGTTTAAAGTTACTTCCTAACATTGGGGCAAGTAAAAAACATATTAATATATTTTTTAATTAATTAATATATATATATATATATATATATATATATATATATATATATATATATATATATATATATATATATATATATATATATATATTTATATATATATTAATTATTTAAATTGGAATTATATTTTGACCTTTACTCTTATATTTTTAAAGTGGATAAAAAAGTTTAAATACTTCTTTTGTTTTCATTCATAAACGTTGGATAACAATATTTAAAGTAGCGCTCGCTAGTTTCTGACATCACGCTGCACTCGTACACTTGTACTTGTTACACAAATTAAGACCTATTAACCAGTCATATAATTAGTTAACTGTCCACAAAGCAGTTTTTACAATTTTAATATTTATATTATATATTTACCACATAAAAAAAGTATGGCAGGGGACACCCGGGTTTGAACCGGGGACCTCTCGATCTGCAGTCGAATGCTCTACCACTGAGCTATATCCCCTCTTATGTAAATATAATTATTAAATAATATAAACAATGCGCTAATTGGATTTCTCCAGTTTATTAATGTATTACTTGTTCGCCAAATAAATGTTTCAGTTCAGTGAATCGGTTTCACCAGTAATATTTTTATTCTATTGTTTTAACTACCAGACTTGCACTGTAAATAAGTTCTATGGTTTTGTGGCGGATTTATGATTTCGTTGGGAGAACTCGCCTTGAATTTTTTTTAGAAAATGGTACCACTTCGACTAATACGCGCCGTATACGAGGTTTGTCAAAAAATATGAATTTTACTCAAGAGAAAGTACCTTTATTTTTTACAATACAGAAGAATGTTATAAAGTAAAGTTATTTTGAGTTAAAAGTTATATTTAAATATGCAATTACAGCTATTTAGCATGCGGCTTAAAAAAATGATATCTAATGGTTGCATTTTAAGTTTTGGACCATGCAAAAGTTTTTATAAAGAATAACTTTTTTCGTATACTTAATAATAAAAAAGTTTTCCAGATGGTTCCAACTTAAGTAGACACACTGTATGTATCCCAAATCAGACCAAACTTGTAATACTATTCCTCTATCTGGAAATAGCTTTTACCACATCTCTTGGAATTCTGAATTTATTACAAAGAATAGCCACTTAATTGCTTTTTTCCTGTCTTAACATAAAGCTTAATTTTGTTCACCTCCGACATTCCTCTTTTATAGGTATTTTCATGGCTTTTGCTCTGAAGAATAACATAAAATAAATTCTTTCCGTTGCAGCTTCTAATATAGCAACGCGAAGTGCCTCTCTTCTTAGTTTCTCACTTTGCTCGCTTGTTCAACCTAGAGTGTCTAGAATGTGGTACCGTCTACGTTTAGAGGTATTTTCTTTCCCATCTAACCTCCACATATTAAAGTCTCCTATTAATAAACTACTACTTACTTTCTTTAAGACACCCATGCTACATAAGAACAGTTGTATTCATAAAAAAGGCGTACAAGAATTAGAGCGAGAACAACTTCGTCAAATTTAATTTTTTATTAGAGGTTATCGTGTTCTGAATATGCTCAGCATTGGCGTCACCCATATAAATTTTAATAGTGCATGGTTTTAATGTTTAACAAACTCAAAAAAATGCCAAGTCACTTATCTGAAACTGGGAAAACTAAAATATTGGTAAAAATTGGGGAAGGGTGGAAATTCGTGTGCGGTTTTTTTGTATAAATAAAAAAACGATATTGAAAATTAAACAACGCTAGGAACAAGAGAAATCGATAAAAAGAAAAGTTGGTTCAGGTCGTCCCAGACTTACAACCCCGAACAGAATGAGGCGTTTTTAAAATACCTAAGAGATAATCCATTTAAACGGCAAGAGATTCTGTTAATTCATACATACTTTTCAGGATCACAGTCTACGTCCAGCAAGAAGGGTTAGTAAATCAGAGCTAAGTTACCGACAAGCAGCAAAAAAATATTTCTCACTGCAGAGCAGCGACAATCAAGGATCATATTTGCGTTAAATTATACATACCGCGGCCCTGAGTTTTGGATCAGGGCTGTTTTTACGGACGAAAAGTCATTCCAGTTAACGTATAATGGCCAAATTTGCATTTACCGGCCAAATAATACAAATCTTGCTTTCTAATAGGGACGATTTTTTATGGATGTATGGGGCTGGATAAGTATTCATGGAGCCGGGTTTGCTGGCGAATAGAGAAGATTTACCGCCGAAACATATATTACCATATTGGAAAATATCATGCTTTTATCAGTTTAACAAGTTTATCCTAACAATAAATTCATAATCCAACAAGACAATTGTCCAATTCACACCGCAAATTCTGTGAAGAATTGGTTTCAAACGAATAACGTAAAAGTACTGCCGATGCCGTGGTCCCCTTATAGCCCCGATTTAAATCCAATCGAAAATGTTTGGGGAATAATTGTTTAAAATGTATAAAGATAATTTTAAACCACAGGATTCCTATGAACTATGGGAAAAAATTCAAGACTGCTGGGAGGAACTTGATGGGGATATAATATTAAATTTAATTCAGTCAATGCCTAACAAATTAACTAAAGTTATAGAAAAACAGGGTTATATGACTAAATATTAGATTAATTCCATAGGTTTAATATTTGTTTACTTTAATATGTTATGATTGTTTAAATACATCGATTATATAAATTTGTTTTCTTTATTTTATTGATGACACACACAGTTGATACGCTATTAGTACGGGGCGCATTGATTCCCACATCATGTTAAAAAAATGTTTTGGAAAAATCCGTTGATTAAAGATAATATAAAATGAATGTTATGAAAATGTCTTAATTATTCGATATTGTTCAGGTCATAGATATGCGTTAAAAGATTGTGTAGGTCAAGCATAAAAGCAGAATTTTAAGGACCTAAAATTTGATTACTATAACTTTAACAATTATAAAGGTTTAAGGATTTTGACTTTATACCTTGAAAGTATATAAGCTCTGTTACTAAATACAAATAGCCTTTTGCCTCCCTACAGTGGATAGAAAAGAAAAGCCCATGAGGCCACCCGCTTGGCGACCGATTGCGGCATTACGGTCAACGTAAATCACTTTAAGCAGGTTACGAACGCACTTAACTGCTTATATGAGGCTGTTACTCTATTTTTTGATGACAGATACACATATATGTACGTTTAATAGGCCGGTAAGTAGGTTATTTAAAATCATACATGAAAAAATTGGTAATAAAATTATTTCATACTTACATCATTACTAGTATTCCCACTATTCTTTTTTCTATTATGCAACCTGGCAAAAAAATTACTAAGTATATAAGTAAAGTACACTACTCAAAACAATTAACGCATATTTTCTAGAATGAGCATATTTTTTCCACAGTTTAAAATAATTTTGATATAAATATTTTTTTTAGAATACAAACATATTTCAAAGAAATTTTATAAAGATTTTCTATATTATCATAAAGTGTAAGAAAATAAATCAAATTATTATTTTCTATAATAATTTTATTTATAATAATAATGTTAAAAAATTAGATTACCCTCTAGCCACAACAAATCATATACTACAAAACATAAATTAATATTGAGTATTACCACCCCTTGCTCTTATAACTGCCCTGCAACGTCTTTCCATACTTAAAATTAAGTTCTGGATATATATTTCGGAAATTCCATTCCATTCCTCTATAAGAGCATCAGGCAATTGTCCCAAAGTTTCCGGTGGATTTAATCGCCCTCTAACGGCTCTTCCAAGTGTATCCCACATGTGCTCTATTGGGTTAAGGTCGGGCGACCTCGCTGGCCAATCCATAACATTAATACCGGTATCCTGTAAGAATCTTGTCACCATGCGTGCTTGTGTAGTTATCATGTATGTCAAGTTATCACCTATAAATGGGGCAAAAGGAAGCACATACTCCTGGAGGATGTCTGCTTTGTACCTATCAGCATTCAAATTGCCATGATGTACAATATGGAGATCGGTGCGTCCGTGAAAGTTTATTCCTCCCCAAACCATTATACCTCCTCCACCATATGCATTCAGTTGACGAATGTTGCCCTGTACAAATCGGGTTCCGGGTCTTCTATACACTCGAACCCGACGATCATTTGTTGATAGAGTGAATCTGGACTCGTCCGTGAACAATACCGTGCTCCAGTCATCTTCTCTCCAGTTAAGGTGGTCTCTGGCCAAAGGTAATCTGTTCACACGATGCTGCCTGCTAAGGCGTGGTCCCGTTGCTGCCCGTCTTGGCCTCAACTCATGTTCTCTTAAGCACATACTCCTGGAGGATGTCTGCTATGTACCTATCAGCATTCAAATTGCCATGTTGTACAATATGGAGATCGGTGCGTCCGTGAAAGTTTATTCCTCCCCAAACCATCATGCCTCCTCCACCATATGCATCCAGTTGACGAATGTTGCTCTGTACAAATCGGGTTCCGGGTCTTGTATACACTCGAACCCGACGATCAGTTGTTGATAGAGTGAATCTGGACTCGTCCGTGAACAATACCGTGCTCTAGTCATCTTCTCTCCAGTTAAGGTGGTCTCTGGCGAAAGCTAATCTGTTCACACGATGCTACCTGCTAAGGCGTGGTCCCGTTGCTGCCCGTCTTGGCCTCAACTCATGTTCTCTTAATCGATTTCTAGTGGTCTCATCACTCACACTAACCTGGTAAGTTCTAATAAGTTGATTTTGCAAATTCCTCGCTGTAGTTGTACGGTTTCTTAAAGTTTGCAAATATAAAAATCGATCGCAGTAGTGGCCCTATGACGGCCTTGGCCAGGACGTCTTGAGATAGCCCCAGTTTCCTATAGCGCCTTAGCACTCTACTTATCGACGATTGAGTAACATTTAAAATCTGTGCAATTCGTATTTGATTGTATCCCTTAATAGACAGGGTAACGATCGTATGCGCCTCGGCATCTGTTATATGCCTAGTAGCACGTCCATTATTATTGTTCATATTTCAAATTTCAACCAATTATCAATTTCTTGCGACACTTTATGGTTAACTGACCAAAGAGTCGTGCGGCTAATAAGTAAACACCATGCATTTGGCTGTTGTACGAAAAAAATTAAATAAAAAAATGTGAACATACTACAAAATCCCGCATATCTGCTGGAATTGGTATAAAAAAATATCTTATATATTCAGTACTAATATTTTAGTTTACCAATTTTATGCACCAGATATTTTACACGATATTTTCAAAATATGCGATAATTGTTTTGAGTAGTTTATATAAGTAAAATAATTAAGTCTCAACTTTTGGAATTATCATAATTAGGCAGAGGTGGTAACATGATCCCAATCCAATTGTTCTAGTTTCGATCGTGCTGTAGCTTTTTTTTATTTACTTGATGCGATATATCATTTAATTTTTCAACAGCAAAATTAGCTGTAATACCAACTCTTTTGGACGACGATAGTAACACGGTCTAAAAAAAAAAAAAGGAAGATGTGGGGCATTCATATTTGTAATATTAAAAAATAGAAAATGAGTTTTATTCGCTTGTACAGGGTTTTCCCGTATAATTGCGCACCCTTTAAAATCTTTATTTTTAGAGATAGAAAAAAATAGTTTATATGAAAGTTGCAGGACTTTTCATGAAGATTTTCATGGTGTAAGATAGAAAAACAAATGATGATCGGAAAATTAACAAATCACTATCAACTTCATTATTTTAAATGGAACACCCTGTATATGATTGAAAATTAAAAGTCTGCTAATCTTCCTCTTTTCAAATATATATAACTTATCTATGTTCGGATAAAGATGCATTTGAATTTAAATCTGTTCTTATAAGCCATAGTTAGCCATGGATACAACCCAAAATTGACTTCTGTCAAATATTTATATTTTTGTTTGGTTTCCAAGACGAACCATGGCTAACGCGACTTAACTTCCAAACTTTGGGTTGTATCCATGGCTAACTATGGCTTATAAGAACAGATTTTAAATTCAAATAACTTGCAACTCGTTTATCCGAACATAGATAAGTTAAAAATATATACCTCATTTAGGTCTCTAGGAACAACTGTTTTCGAGATAAATGCATTTTAAAGGACCCAGCAATTTTCCTATGAAAGATGGTTTTTGGCCAATTGTTTTCAAGCTTTGCAAAGTAATAGTTTTTAACACGCTGATCACAAGTCTTCACGGGCACAAAACCCAAAAACCCTTCTAACCCCCCAAAATCACCCTCAAAAGTCTCCAAATCCCTAATGAACTTTAAGGTTGATTTTTGGGGGGGGGGTTAAAGGGGTTTTTGGGTTTTGTGCCCGTGGAGACTTTTGATCAGCGTGTTAACTATTATCTGCAAAGTTTGAACAATTGGCCAAAATTTTCCTAGGAAAATTGCGGGGTCCAAATGCATTTAAATTGCTTCTAGACCAATTATACCATTTTTGACGCAGAGGAAATTATATTATCTTCTTTTTTAATACACAGGTCAATATACTAGGCTTAAAAAAAGTTATGCCACCTAATTCACGTGGGGTAGGGCGTAGCTGGCGCCCTCTACCAGCAACATCAAAAGTATGGACGAATTTGAATTTCCCGCCTCAAAAAACCTCCAACTCCCCAATTTTGTACCGCTATGTCATTTAGTTAAGAAATTATTAAAAAAAACAAAATTAAAGTTTAATACCCTGTATCTTAGTTATTATCATGCGCGCTTTTATGGCTAATCTGTATAATTACTTTTCCGAAAATTCCACAATTCTTCACCATCCATTTTTACTTGTGCTAAATACTTTTATTGGTACTTTTAATAGAATAAAATACAGCAAATTAAGACATGACCAAATGGAGCGTTACCGACAGATGTACAAACTGTCAATATAGGTTGTGACAAGTCCTATCTTGTTCCGATAAAATATTCTTTAAAATGAATCAGTATTGGAGCGGAATAAGACCGAAACCGCAGCGATAAAATTATGTGCTATTAGTTTTCCTGTGAAAATATTTTACCAGACCGAGAGCAAAACAAGAGCGTACCGTGAGCGAACTTCTAGTGTAAATTAGCCTTAATATTGCATTTTCTCTAAAGTAAATACCAAAAATTAAGGAGCTTACACAGAGGATAATTTTGACATGTTTTATTAAATTAAGGGCGATAATAAATAATTTTATCTTTTTTTAACACATTTTGGTTTTTTAGTTTTTTAGTTCTTGTTACAATAAGATCTTGTATAACTTTATACTAGGGTACGATTTATAAAAAAAATCTTCTTTGTAAATCGTACCTGCCTTAGGGCTTTCGTCTTGGATTCGACCCGTTCTCATTGTTCATAGACGATCCAACATTTTCGAAAGTAAGTACCTATTCAGGCTTTTGTAGATGACACTACAGTTCTGTGGCACTGTATTAATTCTACAACATTAAGAGACACTATTTCTGATGATTTAACAGGATTAAAATACATATCAGGGTCAGGCCCGTCTTTCCCATTGGGCAGTTTGGGTAAGTTATCTACTCTTTTTGTCGTAATTAATTAATAAAATAGTCCTCCGTTATCATAGTAACATCCATCATTCTCCTAAAGTGCTCAGGACCCCCAATAGGTAAAAGACGGCACTGATGAAGGTCACTAAAATTCATTTCATAGTGGGCACAAAAAAAGCATGAGTAAAAATACAAGATAAAAATATAATATATATTTATTATTATTGTATATCTTTTTATATTTATTATTATATTAATAATATTTGCTGTACTTTTGCGAAACGCCTTACTGGGGCCGCGTGTGAATTTTAAAGATATTTTAAATTTTCATCTAGATAATTCGCCCCGGGTTTTAAATAAATATGGGCAGTAGCGGCCTTAAATTTTTGGGAATTTTTTTCCTTTTTAAAATAGGCTTATGCCACCTTCTACTGAATGTAAATACCTGTTGAAAAACCCTAATAAAGAAACAGGTGTCTGTTGTGAGTGTCTAAAAATATTTTTTAAAATGCCGAACTTAATTTTGAATCAAAAAGTATTAATTATCATTATATTGAGCAGATGTTGGCCAGAAAGGGATGTGGCGGAAGAGCTTTACATCCCAAAGAGTATTATTCATTCTGTTAAAAATGGTAGGAAACACACTCCTTTGAAAGAAGAGCTGGAAGTGGTCGCCCCAAACTACCGAATCAAAAACAAGACAATGATTTAGTTAATGTTTTGAGAAACCAACCATTCAAATCTGTAGTTACAGCAAAAACGGAAAACAATTTTCCAGCATCGGTTAGAACGGCACGGCGAAAAATAAGGCAAATATCCGAATTGCGCTGACACCCGGCAGCCTTAAAACCTTTTTAACAAATGCAAATAAAGAACAACGCATTTGATTTGCTCTACATTTTTACTTGGAAACTCCGATTTTTTGGGAAAATATAATACTCACCGATGAAAAATTGTTTCAGTCGTGCTACAATGTGATACTTAAGGTAAACAGGCCTCAAGGAACACGACTTGATAAAAAATATACCCAGAAGAACAGAAGTAGTGGGCAATTTTTGGTAAATGTTTGGGAATGGCTAAGTGCATAAGGACTTGGTGTATGTTATTTTATCGAAGAAAGGTTCAATGCGGAGGTATAGATCTACTACAGAATAGCATGCATGCTTCCTTCTGTACTGGATCGTTTTCCGGACAGAAATTTTATCTTTCAGCAAGATAAGTGTTCCATTCATACGGCCCGGCAAGTCGATCAATGGATGGAAGGGCAGCGTATCAGGGGTTTACCGTGGCCCGCACGTAGTCCGGATTTAAATGTTATGGAAAATGGGGCTTATTAGTTAAAAAAATAAATAGGGAAAATGAGTTTAGGCCCCAAAATGTAAACGAACTAACCTTACCTTTTGCTTTATTTATATAGTATTTAAAAGTAAAACAAGGCAAAAAGAGCGATTTACTAAACTTGGCAAAAAAGTCAAAATTTGACAATATTTTTTGCCCAAGATTTAATGGCCGTCACTGTACATATTATTATGCCGGATTTTTACGTTAATATAAAGCAAAATAAAAATGTATTATCTAAACCCAGTTAATAGTAAACTACTTTATCTTCTTTTTTATATAAACTTAAAAAATTAGATTAAAAAAATATTTGCCAATAAATAATCTTAATTACGGGCAAAATCTGAACATTCTCGCACTCACCCTACATTACACCTCAGCAATGTATTTTCATTTTTAAACACGATTTAACGTCTACCTTGCCAAAAACTTTATCACCTTTCCAGTCGATGCGTCTGTGGCGCCCGACGCCATAACCAGCGGAATTTTTCCTCATTGCGATGCCTTCGGAAAAAAAGGGCAAAATGGAAGCGGGGCAAGGTGGCAGCGGTTAAATGGCAGATAAACTTGATTGCGGGTTAAAGTTGCGCTGTAGGGAATTGGGGAACGTTTCTTTATTTAAAATATATTATGAGAATTTTTTAAAATCATCAAAGCTTCTAAAAAATTCTTGAGTCGTTTTTTTCAGCTTCTATGACCTACTTCTTTAATTAAGAAAAAAATCTTTTTTTTTTAATTTAAGAAAACTCATAAAAAGTGTTGTTATTTAAAAATAGTTTACACTATTTTATACCATTTGAATATACCTTGTCCTAAAACGTAAAAAAGTGTAAAATAGTGTACACTAGGTCTATTCGTTTGCTAGCAAAAGTGTACACTTTCTACACTTTTACATTTCTTTGACAATAAACAGTGCAAAATAAACCACGCTTTTGTGTTCCTTTGCAATAGGCCTGTCTAATTTGCTGATCAGGAAAAATTTTTTGCTGGTCGACTGTTTCTAATTATGCTAACTCTCTGAAATTTTGAGAAACCCAAAAGGTAGTAAACACCAGTTATATGTATTATTGAAGATCCAAAATATCCATCCTAAGGGTTGTTTCATCTAACCTTTCTTGGTAAAAAAGCTTGCTGGTCAACCATTTCTAAAAATTAAGATAGTGTCGATCAAGAGGCTTTATTAATGACAACTCAAATTATCCACCACAGGGGTCGTTGTATCACCCCTCTAACAAAAAAGCTTGCTGGTCGATCACTTCTAAAAATGTCAAGATGATAAAACTTTGCAAAATAATTAAGATAGTGTCGATAAAAAAGCTGCATTAATGGCAACTCAAAATAACCACCCCGAGGGTTGTATCACCCTTCTAATAAAAAAGCTTGCTGGTCGACCACTTCTAACGACCAGCAAGCTTTTTTACAAAGGGGTTGGATCAAACAACCGTTTGGATGGATATTTTGGATCGACATTAATACACATAATTGTTCTTTACTATCTTTAGGGTTTCGCAAAATTTCAGAGAGTTAGCATAATTAAAAACAGTCGACCAGCAAACTATTTTGCTGATCAGCAAATTGGCGAACACTGGTGTGAATTAAATTACATCTCGTCGATAGGAGGTATAAAAGGTGGAATTTACCGTGATTTAGATAAATTTGACATTTGAACAGTTATAAATTATAAATGTGAGGTTAAATTTTATAATTATGAAAATTTTCGGTAATTCCCGGTGCTCTGTTTGGTAGTCTTGGTACAAGAAATTTGTTTGATTTAATTAAAGGTATTACCAATGATTAAATGTAAAGAAAAAATAAAAATAGCAAATTTATAAAAGAGAGAGGCTTGTTTTACAACAAAATTTAAACTTTTTATTCCCAAGGCCTTACTACACCACTTGCGCACTAGAAATCACCTAAATATTAGTGCAGTGTATTTTACAATGCACCCAAAATCCAAAGAATAGACCTACTATTTCTAAATAACAAATAGTCCTAAAGGTCAACGAAAACCATGTCAGGCGATTAAGGGAGATGTTTAACGGACAGTACACACCAGATCCTTTATCTATTTGACATAATTTAAACTTTGGTTTTTTGGCCAACCCCAGCTTATTGGTTTTGGCAAATTTAAGAACTTTGCCACTGCTGCATCCAGAAAAATTCCTGTGCACTTTTTTTATTTTGTCTTGTACAAAAAAATGTGTAAAATACCTATAGAATTAGATTACAAATTAACACAATGTCTTTAAGATTCAGTACACATACCACTTAGGTACGATTTTTAAGCAATATTGTGTATTTTTAAAGCATAATTATTGTGTAGGATGTTTAAGGTTAAAAAGTTAGTTTATTAATAAGCCAAACTTGATATAGGTAATGTCCCAGTTTCTTATTTTAGGCAAAAACAAATTGTAATATAAGTATATTGGCAAAGTGCGAAGTATATGGTGGGGACAGCTGAATCGATTGCAGCGCTCGCTGTGGTAAAATTTTCAATAAATCATGCTTGATTCAAATATAAACTATTAGATAATAATAATAAAAATTATGCATAATAGTTTTTATGTGCTTAAATGTCAGAATACTGGCAGAAATAGTTACTTCAAAGTTTATACATTTTCAACTGCTAGTTGGAAATTAGAAAAAAAGGTAAAATTTTGCATTTAAAAGAAAAGATAGCCGAATGACGTTCGGGTTTCGAGGTTAGGCGAACTTTCAAATTTGACGTAACAAAAAGAAAAACTTATCGTTTCTTGCCGTGTATGGCCTGTTCCTTCTTTTCCGGAAGTTTTTTAATGATTTGTGAGTTTAAAAAAGAAAAAGATAATTTTTAATAGACTAAGTAGTGTCTGTGTAGTCTCCTGTGATTGTAAATAAAGAAAATGGCTATAAACCCTTCAAGTAAGTAAGAAAAGCCCTAACTCGTAAGTTTGTCAGGTGATTTTTAACTTATCGGACCAATTGCCGATTTTCGTCTAAGGTTAATAAAAAAAAACTATTCATCAATTGAAAATAAATAATTATTTTTCTCTTTAATATGCTACATTTTTAAACATATTTTTTTATTTTTTATACTGACATTTGTAATAATATTTAACTGTCATTTGCATTAGTTACACCGGATAACCTTATTCCTCAATAATAAGTTCCGGAAACTTTTTTATTACACTTTTTATACTTACTATACTTTCTAAGCTTTAAAATTGTTTATTCACCATTGATATTTTACTTCACTTTTACAGTGCTGAACAGGTTTATATATATTAATTTACGAAAAATAAATATATATTATACGTAATCTTACACCTCCTCCATGGATTGGAAGCATGATTTAATGCAGCCGTCAGATGTCGTTGTCATCGCGCACGGTGCCAATACACACCAACTCTCTTTTTAAAACGAAAGCCCATTCTTTTGTTTTTGTCAGCAATAAACTTTACAATCATTTTGTACCAATAAGTTGTTCAATAAAGATCATTACCAGATCATTTAATTTTTCTTTGACCATAGTAATTTCCAAAAACTTTTAAATAATTTTAAAGCTGAAAAACACCTTTTAGTTTCTGGTGTAGTTCTTTTTTATTTCCTGGGCCGTCTTAATTTACTACTGGAGGCAGTGTAATTCACCCACTAGTCTTGTTCTTTCTGTATAACCCGGATACTGTTATATATTCCTCTGGGCTCATTTTCGATTGCCCCAATAATGCTCGTCTTTTGTGATCAACGCATCACATTTGCAATTTGCAATTTGGTCCCTTTTATAAACCGATCTTGTGTAGGTGTCCTCTTAGGTTATCGTGCCCTAAAAGCACCCTATTGATTAGTGGACCAGTGTTCTGTGTTTGTTTCGAATACATTCCCCACTTTGCCTCGTGCTGTGGTTTTGGTCACCCAAGGCAAGTTTTGTCTAAAGTATGGCGTGGATGATCCCTGCCTCCCTAGTTTTTTGAAAATAGTTAAAAACCTAAACAATTTTCTTAAATGCATCAAATATTGTGTCTTTACTACGTATGAAAAAATACCTGATTGTATTTGACGTAAAGGCGGGAATAAAGACAAGAATACAAGCTGATGGGCAAATATGCAAGAGCCCCAAGCCCCAAGAAAACGCGGCGTAGTCGTGTTGTCATGGCAACCGCGACGTATGTTGCAGATTCCTGGCTTTACCGTCCACGGGCTGGTCTTCCAGAGTCTAGCCGCATCTATGATCTCGGCTACGCTTGCAATCGCGGATTAAAATGATTGAACGTCCAGTACTAAGGATGCCCGATAACAACGTAGGGATTTCGTGCAGTATAATTTGTTTCAAATATTATATTATACTACATGAAAAGCCTCTCCGCCAGGCGAGAGACAATATTAAGTAGCCTCTGTCTCCGTAAGACGCCTTGTACGGCTAACGGTAAAAACAACTTTTTGCTTCTATTTTTTTTCCCGGGGCGAAATTCAAAAACGGGCTTCGTTAGGTTCTAGCAATGCTAAAGACTACCACTGTGCCCAATTTCATGATTTTAGCCGCCAAAACTTCAGAATCACGTGGACAGAAAATAATATATATACCTACCTACATAAAAAATACAATTAAATATATATATATATATATATATATATATATATATATATATATATATATATATATATATATATATATATTTAAAAAATTATATTTTTAATTATATTTTTTTTACTAAATTATAAAATTTATGTATGAGTACCTATTTATTTAATTAATTTATAGAAATATTTTTTTGGAATGTAAACACATTTTTACGTTAATTTTTTTTTTGGGGGGGGGGGTCCCAGAATTTTTCCCCCCCATCATTTTCCCCCTTCATGGGTTTTATTGTTATATTGGGGGTACCAAAAAAGTTTACGTCAAATTATGTTTTTTCTTATTCATTTATTTAGGTAGCCAAATTTTTAAACCCAAACAATTATATGTTTATTTTTGTAAGCGTTTTTTCGAAAAATTTCAATGGCAAAAAAATTACAGCCATAGCTACAGCATGTTCCAAATTCGGTTTTATTTCGCCAAAGCAAGTATGCCTTCCTTCTAACTTACACTTTAAAAGTATTATAACTGGATCATTGCTTGGAATAGTTCTCATGTGAGGTGTTAGTAAACTGAAACAGCTGAAACCAGAACTCGAGGAGGGATTTAACCACACCTCCCTCCACTGCGTAAATCTGCGTTGAAAGAGGCTAAGGAGTCTGGGGCCCTGCAGGACATCGTCACGTCCGGACGATCTCCAGATAGTTCTCGTCTTGCGAATGGCTTCACACAACACTTGCCTTCTTGATTTGATTTTTTGCCTTATGCTGACCCCAGTTTAACCATAAAGTTTTTTTTCTGGTCCTCCACTCCCCGAACGGCTGTAGGAACATTTGCCCATTTTCAATAAAGCCCTTTCTTGCAGCTTTCAGTGCAGTAGCACGAAGTGCCACTTTATGCATCTCTACAGTTCATCTGAAAAGCCCGAACTATGGCCTGCCCGCAGAAACCCCTCGTTTCTCTTTAAATCTTATATTTTTAGGTTTCGTATTAGAAAGGTAAAAAAAAAAAGTACGTAAAATAGAGGTTTAAAAATCCCTTATATATATGATGACAAAAGATTTAAATGTAATGTAATTAAATGTTGTAATAATAGCATAATAAAATTCTATTCTAATTTTGAATGTGATGTAATTTTTAAATGTCATTTTATTTTGATTAGCATAAAATATTATATTTTATTGGAAGTCTAATAGAATTATAAATTATAAGCTTTAAGTATTAATTTTCATGGACTTTAACAGTAGCAGCACACGTCACATAAAACCCAAAAACAAAGTAAAATTACCTGAAAGCACTTTAACTCGATTCATTTTCAGCGTTATTATAGAGTCATAAAGAAATCGTAAAATATTCTATTTCTGACATTTAATGCATAAAAAATAAAAAAATAAACACGGTTTGATATTATGAATAATTTGTAATACTGGGTGCTTTAAAAATATTTTAAAAAATGTTTCTTTTTATAAAATGTCCAAATAATATTTAAATGAGCCCCTTGCCAATTTTTTCGTTTGATCTAAATGCACATTAAATTTCTTCCTTTGTCTATTAAAAAATCAGCCCAAACATCTTTTCTCAGACAAAATTGGTTTTGGCGTGATTATGATTTAAAGTTTACGCCTAGCCCTTTAAATTTCTTGCCAGGCCAAAGAACCTTGTGACGACACAAGTGTTGGCAAGTTCTCGTTTTGCTATTTTTTGTTTCGATAATTAGTTTCATTAGGGCCGTTTACACACAGAATTTTTTTGACAGTTCTGGAGCGGACAGTCCAGTGTGCGCTCCAATCCCGTGTTAAATGTGGTGGGGAAAGATGCCAGGAGGTGAAGTTAAAGGACGGGCAGGGGGCCTTGACCTGCACCCTGTATAGTCGTTTAAATATACGTTATGGCTTTTTACGGCCATACCCCCAAAAACTTTTTAAAGATTTTATTACCTTTTTTATTGGGTAAACCCAAATTTTTTCATAAAAGGGAGGGTGTGGGATTTTAGTTTAACCATTAGGCAAAAATTTTGGCAATATTTTAGTGGCAGTGTTAAAAAACCCTTTTTTCTGTGCGTTTCGAAAACTTGTTTTACGATAATATAACCATGTCGCGTCGAAATCATTTGTCATTAGATGAAAACAGGTTGTGAAAAATTGTTAAACTTTAATCAGTAGAGGTCCAATTAAAAAAAGCTTTAAAAGAAACCTGTCTACTTACAAAAACTCCAAAATTTTATCGATAGGAATTATTTAGTGAAGAATTGAACAAAAAAAAAAACGTAGTGGTTTTCATTCTCCCCTATAGAAATAGTGATCAGACCTAATAAGAAGGAAAATATATTGTCTTTATAAAAGGGAGTTATTCCTACCTTGGATCAACTAAAAAGAAGCAGAGAAACCAACCAAATATTTGCCGCCCCCCTCCCTAAGTTGTTTGTAAAATGGGATTTAAATCCGCAAAATAAAACAAAAGACAAGAGTAATGGGAAACGACAGATACGATTGAGATTTAATTACCTTCAAGAAATTAAAAGATATAGGTTAGAAAACAGATCCATAATTTACCTTGATGAAACATGGTTCGATACACACGACACAGTATCCAAAGGATGGGTTTATTCCAGTCAAAACTGTCAGACGAAAGCACCTTCAAATAAAGGAAAACGCATTACCATAATACACGCTGGTTCAGAAGACGGATTTGTCCCAAACTGCTTGCTGTTGTCTGCAAAGAATATTAAGGGTTCGTTGGATTATCATGAGGATACAAGTGCGAACTTTTGAAAACTATTTAAAATTATCTTTAAAAAAAATTCCAAACAACAGTGTTATTTTCATGGATAACGCAAGCTACCACAGCCGTCTCTACACAAAGCACCAGCTTCATCAAGTTCAAAAACGAAATCCAGGAATATTTGTTAGAAAATATATTTATTTTGAATTCAGTTACAAAAAAAGCATTTTTGGAAGTCCTAAATTCAAAATTAAAAAAATGTATGTGATAATTGGTGAACAGGCTGGGCATACTGTCTTACGGGTTCCTCCGTATCACTTTTGTTTAACCCATAGAGCATTTGAACCAAGTAAAATCAAAAATCAGAGCAGAAAAGTTACACCTATTTAACCCCGTGTTATAAATTTAATAAAATGTAATACCAGTTGAGAGCGGGAAAAATTTCACAGAAATTTAAAAAATTGGACTTTTACATTTCTATAAAAAACAACATAAACCCTATTGTAATTAATTTTAATGATGCTTGTGTGAAACAGAATTAGATTTGATATTTAATTAAAAATGTAATTATGTATAGATAATGCAGTTATAAATTTTTTAAAAATTTTTTGCATATTTTTAAATTTTTCCAATGAAATTTTTTAAGATTATCTTACCTAAATAAACAATAAATTATAAATCTTTATATTAAAAAAATCCGCCCCTAATGTTCTGTCTTTAATACCTACCGATCCGCATTTTTATTGCTGTCGGCGGTAAAATCCATAAATAAAAGAGTAACACGGTATACTTTGAGACGACTATACACACAGTTAAATTCGCCGCCTTTTAAGTGTCTTTCAGAAATTGTTAGTTTGTTCTGTTTGTTTATTTTTTTAAAACTAATCTTTTTTTTTTTTTTTTTGAACATGAATATACAATTTACGAAATTAAGTTTTGGTCAATTTTCCCACAAAGGGTTTAATTTTTTTTTGGTTTTTTATTTTTTTTTTCGAGACCTCAGCAGGGTATTTTGGTTCTGATTCACTATTTAAAACCTTTTTATTAATTTAAAAAGCAAAATACACTTCACATAGACTTATGCACAGTGATCCGTAGTTTTATTTGCTTCTTAAGGTAGAGGTTGATTTGTTTTTTGCCCGCTATCAAGCCTTGTCGGAAAACCCACTGTAGGCGGGGAAAAACCGGTCTCCCGAGGGACTGGGAAATCAGTAGCCTTCTTATTTTATGAAAATGTATTTAGAAGTTCAAAAGTCATTCCTAAACCCTTGTTTCTAAACACGTAGTACAAAAGAGCGTGCGGATGGTGGAGTACAAACTGAACAAAAAAATTGCTTATTTCAAAAATTTTTTAATATAAGAAAATATGGTGCTGTTGGAGGCTTTGGAGACCGGACGAAAACATATCAAACTGGCAATGGCTGAGCAGCAAAAAAAAAACCCCCGGGGGGTAATAAACAAAAAAATTTTTTGAATTTTTTTAGGTACAAAATGGAGCAAAATTTTTACACTTTAAAAAAATCACAAAACATAATAGGCCCCTTCTTTGTAGAAACTATTTTCCCCTTCTAATTTAAAGACCCGTATTCCAAATCAGACTTCCTTGGAATACTATTTCCATCTCCCAGTTTCTTTTTTACATGCTTTGTACTCTCGATTTCTTTAAAATATCGGGTTTTAAATGACCTTAATCCCTGAAAGAAGGCTTTCTTGTCTTGCCCGGATGACCCAGGAGACTTGTCTTGTAAATTTTTTTATAGGAAATTTTTAGGGCTTCTGTTTTAAAATAGGCCCTTTTAAATTTAAATTTTTATGCCTGCAAAACCTTTTTAAAACCTACAGATCATGTGTTTAATAAACATCTCCATTCAGAAAAAAAGGAAAATTGCACTCACGCAGCGTTTTCTTTCAACTCCAAGACAGAGGAAAATGGATACTAATTTTCTTTTCTAATGTAAATTTTTTTTCATTAAAAAGGGTTTTTATATTGCTTGTCACCATTTAATACTTGTGTCATCTGCATCAGTTTGGGAGCAAGCGTATTAAAAAAAACCTTTAACAAATTCCATAACGACGTATCACTGGTTCTTTGGTTTTGTTTTAATAAAAAAACAAAATATTGTTTTGTCATAAAATTGTCATAAAAAACTTGTCTTAACATTTTTAAATATCCCCTTTTTTTGAGGCATTACTTTTCCATGGGCACACCCCAGACATTTTTCAAAAAAGAATTATTAAAAACATAAATTCAGTATTTATCTAGCCTAATAAAATGATTTATATTTTTAGGTTCTAGCAACAATTTTCAGGGAAATTAACAGTTACAGCACACATAAAACTATTTAAATTAGAAAATTTCCCGAAACACTTACAAAATTATTCAGTGATCCATTTCGGTTATTAAAATATCATAAAAAATCTAAAATATTCTATTTATAACATTTAATGCCTGAAAACCGAGCTCAAAACGGAAAACAAAATGCTTACATACCTGGGAAAGACGTGTTATTTATTTTGGTTTACGTGTTTCCCAAAAAGGCAACATTAAAAAACGTACACTGGGTGTCTTTAAAACATTCCATTAAGGTAATTTATAGACATATTACAGAAATAAGATGAGTGTTCAAAATTTTCTCTCTTTTCCCATTCTTAATTTAAGGCAGTAGGTTTTGAAAAAAAAAAAGCACGAATAAAATTTTTTCAAAAATTATAAGGGTTTTTAAATCTAATTTAATTTTATGCAAGGATGATAAAATAAAAATATTGAGTTGATAAGAAAGTTCATAGATATAAAACATAAGTGAAAGAAAAATATTTAATTTTAACAATTTAAGATTATTCACTAATGTAGGCTGCTTCTGCTTACAACTCGTGTCCAACAGTCTGGTAGACTTTGCATGCCCGCAGTCCAGAATTCTCTGGGTCGCATATAAAAAAGTCGTCCAATGCATTTTTGATAGTTCTGCAAGATCATCAAATTTTTATTTCGTAAATATACGTTTTAAAGTCTGAAACAGATGGTAGCTCAGAAAGCAGCTCTGAGAACATGATGGGTGTAGTAAAACTTCCCAATCTAAGCTGGTGGTAACAGATTCTTGTGTCAGCTTGGCTACATAGGGTCGAGACAGGAGAAGCCGAACTTCTGGAGACCTTGCGTTTCTTGTTTAATAATTTAAGCCAGCTTTTTTAGTTGTGCAGAGTTACAGAGATGGAAAATGCGCCTTTATTGGGTGTTTGTTGGTAGACGTTCATAATACAAGCCCTCAAAGTCCCACCCAACAACAGAGAACTTTCTGGATTTCCTGGGGCAGCTTAGGGTCGGTTCTAACTTTTTCCTTTAGTAGCCACTGTCAAAGCTTTTGTGTGTGGTTGACAAGCACCCAGCTCTCATCCCCAGTGACTATTTCTTGAAAGAAATTCTTTCTGTGCGGACAATGCAGGAGTGAAAGACAGATGGAATTGCACGTCACTTTGTTTAATTCCCTGATATTATGCGGTATCCAAGACAAAATAACTTTTTTGTACAACAGTTTTTGGAGATGTTGGAGAATCGTGGGATTGCTACAGCCAAGTTTGTTGGCTAATTCTTGTAATAATGTATTAGACTTTACTTTAATAAGTGCTCGCAGTTCTTCTTTGTCAACGGTTGATTTTCTGCCTGACCTAGGTCGTCTTTAAAAGATGTATCGCCAGAACGGAAATGCTGATACCAACGGGACTCTGTTAAATGATAAAATATTTTAGCTTTGAACTCACTGTACAAATTATCGGCTGCAGCTCGCAGAATGCCCGCAAGAACTCATAATATGCGATCGCTCTGAAGTACCTTTTGATCCATCTTTACTCAAACTGTTTGCGCCACACAACTGGACTCAAGTTTATAAACCCTGCGGTATGAAAGGTTCTAGACTTAGTCTTGCATTTACTACCTCGAATGAGATCTCAAACTTTGTTATAAAAAAAATTTAATCGAAAAAGTGTCGCAAGATCTTTCTTACCAACCATATATTTTTGAAAGAATAACTTATCTTGTTAATCGTTTCTCCCAAGAAGTCAATTATGAAAGTGTTTCAATTTAAATTTTAGGCCCAATAGTGTATATTGACCACAAAGGGTGAAGGGCCCAATGCCGCGGTTTAATTTCTAATGATATGGCACACATAACATAAACTGCTCGAACGATTTTTTTTAATTTGTTATGTTTCTTAGATTAAACATTTTAAATGGGACATTCTCGTGTGCAGCCTTATAAGGTGGCTCCAAATCACTGAGAAGTTGCAGCTTAACCGTTTATTAATTCCAATATGAACGCATAAGAAGAGTGAACTGTCTAAATCCAATGGAATAATATTTATATATTGTTTAGTTTATATAATTTGATTTCAATATTTAATTACATATTATATTTTCCAGTATCGAATAAATATTATGGATTATGCCAACTAAAATGTTAATATCGTAATATAATTGTATATATTTTCAGAATTTATGCATTTCTGACAGTTTATTAAAGTAAATTTAAGTTAAAATATGTTAGTTTATTGTCCCAAATATACAGGCATATTTAGAATTAAAAAAGTAAAAATTCTGAAAATATATACAAATATATCATAAAATTAACATGTTAAATTATTGGATACTGGGGACCTTGTATGTTTTAAATAGCAAATCACATTTTTTTAACTCTAAGAAAGTATGTAAAATATTTTTTTGTTGGATTTAGATAAGGTCAGACTTTTTAGGTGTTTAAATTAGTATTAAGGAACAGGGAAGCTTTAACTTCTCAATGATTTTCTTGGTCCACCCTGTAGGCTTGCACAAGAATGTCCCATTTAAAAGATGTTCCTATTGACGTAAAGAACAATATATTCAAATTAAAAAAAAAATCGTTTGCGCGCCAGAATCCCATGTTATGTTGTGTGCCATAGCATTAAATAAAATAATATAGATAAGAAATTAAACTACTTCCAAAATTGTTTGCAAGCTTCAAAAAGTAAAAGAGGTTCACTGGCAACCTCCCCGAAAAAATCCTTGTTATGGCCTTGTACTTACCACAGGTCTGTAAGTATTACGAAGGTTAGTTGTTTCTTAGTCAATATTCTAATGACTGGTGGCTGCGATCTCGTTAAAAATGGCTCAAATATTCTAAAAGATCCATTAGGAACTTTCAATACTGTGATACATTTTTTACCATATTGATACACGGAAAATAAGTGAAAAATTGATTCTTTATTTTTTTTTAAATATAAAGGAACATAGGAAATCGTCAAATACAAACATAACAAAAGCCTTTATGAAAATTATTTTCGGTACCTGTATAACCGTAAGGTTAAATGCGTATATTAAAATCTTCTTTAAAACCATTTTTAAAGATAGCTGTAAATTTTAACTCCGTACGTTTTCTTTTATTGTATATGTACTGTTAATATTTATGAAGTAAGCAGGAGAAATTCAGCACCTAAGTGCGACGAGATTCTCTCCAGCAAACAACATCTTCTGTACGGAATACAGATATAACATTCAACATTCATAATATTCCTTACTAGTAGATATACAAGATCTTCTATAAATTGAGGCGGCCGTTATAAAACTTAGATTGACTAAATTGTAAATATATTTTTTCTACGTTTTTTTTAGAGTGTTAAAAAAATAGTTTAATATATTAAAAGAGGGAACTTATCAGATCATTTAAAGTCATTGATCGATAGTTTTAACTGCCTTCAGGAGGTAACATGACACGTATGTAGTAGGGCTTCCAAAATTTTATAGATAGATGTTTTTATGTATGTTTAAATGTTGGTATGTTTTTTTGTCCACGCATTTTTCCGAAAATATTAATTAGATGGCCATTATTTTTTTTCTTTTTTATTGGGCTTTAGTACTTGATCAACTTAGGGAAGAGAATTTTTTTATCTTATGACAAATCATTAGCGACGCTTTTCATATGCATATTATATCTTACGGATTATATATACATATATAAAACCTAAGTACCAAAGTACCGTGAGTGTCGGGTTTTCCGGTGTTTAATCCATTTCTTCCCCAGTTGTTCCGTCAACGTCATTCATGCACTGAAACATGCAATGTTGCATTTCACAGCACTTTAGACAACGCGGTAGTGCCACCACGGACGTTATTTTAATTAACTACTACCTAAATATGTCTGCGCTTTTGAAACCAGTCTGTTGGTATTAAAAAAATAATATAAAAAAAAACGAAAGCATTTCACAGCTACATTTTATTTATTGTGAATCGTTTGGTATAATAACGCAAAGTTAAAAAAAAGATTATTTTCTTGCGTCATGTATGTTTATAGCCATTTATTATTAATTAGTAAAACAATTTCCGGTTGTTATTACTATAGTAAGCCACAATTTTATTTTACCGCAAGGGAAGCAATCCGATGAATAGTCGCAATATTCCTGCTGGAATTGGATTGGAAAGATTCGGCACACTGTGAAAGATGAATGAGCCAGGTGGAAGTCATAAAAACTGCGGTGAGGGTGGTTCAGAGAAAAGTGACTTTTCAGCTTTTTCTCGGATTCCCAATATGTTACATTGTAAATGTGTTTTATGGTCTTTGTCATCTCACAGGGTTGATATTTACATGTCACTTTAGTAAATTCGATTTGCTTTGGACCGCTGCTAAAAAATTACTGGTTTGAGTTTGTACGTACATACTGAGCACAACCTAGAACAGATGAGCTTAGTCGTAAATTGTCACAGGTGTTACTGCCAAGGGAATTATTTATTTCCTTGTAATTAAGGCGTAAATTCAGCGTGTGGCGATCGTGGATTTCTAAACAATATAGAATACATACATGATTCACATTACTTTTTTAACCATTTAAGTTAAAAAAATAAGTAGACAATAGAGATATTTTGTAGGTTCTATGTTCGTAAAAACACGTTAAACGCTAAACGTTATACTGATCATGTGCAGCTCGTGAAAAATAACTGATTAGTGATTATCTCTTGTTTGCTGTATTGATACATTTTTAGTTTTTAATTCCCGTTTTGTTTGGGTGTCTGATCCTGGCCATATATGCGACGCTGTAACTAACTCCACTTCTTGTGGTTATTTTGTTTACATATTTAAAATCGAATTTGTGGTTTGTGTGTACTTGATAATATTAAAAAATACAGTAAGAGTTTGAAAAATCATCATAACCATAGAACGAGAAATATAGGTTATGTATGTAATTTACGTAATGTCAACTGGCAACTTGCTTACACATCTCGACGTTGCTCAATCATGCGTCACTAAAGGAAATTGATTAACACAGTATTTTATTAGGTCCGATATATTTTTCAGAAACTGCAGAATTCTGAGAAAAAGCCTGACAAAAGTTTCTCGAATACTCTATGCTTAATTAATTACCTCACATATACAGGGCGTTCATTGTGTTGTTACCGGAGAAATACTTATTTTAAATAAACACCTTTATATATTATTATATTTAGATGGTGCTCAAAGAGATGTCAACGATATATAAGGGTTCAGGCCGAACGTTTCGATTTATTGACGTCCTCTTTTACTTTTTATACCTATCTTAAATTAATAAAGACGGTGAACATTCTTTTTTTTAATTTGTTTACGTTAAAAAAAATTACAAAGCTTATTTATTTACAAGCTAGTAAGGCAAAATTTTTTAAGTTTTGAAATAATTAGTGTTGCCATGTTTGCTCATGTTAACTTTCTTCAATTTTTTAATGTAAACCCCAGAGACAACAAATTCATATAAATACTAGATTTTTCAACGATGTATAACAACATAATTGAGGAGTCACTGCTTCTGGAACATATGGATTTACTTGTTCTATAAAGTCATATTTTTCCTTTTTTCAGTCATATGATTGATCCTATACTTAATATTATAAATCATTAAAATAAATTTGGTTTATGATGGGTTAACCAAATTCCCTATATTAATTCATAATATAAAGTATACAGGGTGTAGTGTAGTGGGAAAAAAGTTTTCCTGAAGATAATTATTTATAAGTTCGAAACGGTGACTCGCCGATCCATGTTGTCATACATCGTTGAAAAGTTTTTTTTAATTTTTATACAGATTTTGTATTATATACAGGCATTTAAAATCACAATAAATTTCATTGTGATAAAACATAAAACATTGTAAAATTAAATAAAATTTGTCAGCTAATATAGATAAAAATAGGTTTTATAAAATTTTTTAAGTTAAACAAATTTAAAAATGAATATTTACTATATTTGTATTAATTTAAAAATAGGTCAATAATTAAAGAAAAACCTAAATAAACTGGAAACGTTGTGACACAGACCCATACTGTTATATCGTTGAGAGCTAATAGACCGATCGGTGGCGGTGAAGGGTGTTATATCCACTCACTTTAAACCTACCTTTAAACCTACCTACATATTGCTGAACTTTGTCTTGCAGCGCTTAAATATTTAATAATAAATGGATGTACCATTTAAAAATAAGGAAGTGAACAATTTATACAAACAATGCACACCCTGTATATGTGAAAGTAAAATTAATTAAAAGTATAAATTAATCCAAGAAACTTTGTCTTATCTTTATTTTTCAAAACATAGTTTCTGAGAAATGTATAGGACCCTAATAAAATGCCCACCCTGTACAGTTTAATTGGGCAAAAATATAATTACATAAAAGTATTTTAAAGAAATATTTTACGTATTATTTATTACCCTTGGCAGTTTTTTTTTTTCTTCTTTGTTTAAAACCGAATAAGTATTACAATTGGCAACCATTTTAAAATTTATCTTACGAAGGTTATCGCTTAATAAGGTAATCGCCTATTTTTGCACCATTGCGCATGCTCCAAAAAAGGATAACGTATAAAGGAGATCAAAATAAGGGGCTATTATTATAAAATCAAGTAAATTTTGTTATTTACTGTCACATGTCAAACCTATCGAAAACATTACAGCGCTTTATTCTCCAACCGACAAACGAAAAATTTTAGGTAAACTTAAGATATGTTTTAGATATTTTTGTCTTTTGAAATATGTCTAATGTATGGATATAGATACCTAACTCAGAAGTAATTTACTCGTATTAAAGTAAGAAATAGGATTCTTTAAAAAGGATGAAACAAGGATTCTTTAAAATTTGTATAGCGAATCGAAGTTACAAATTATATATAAAAAAAAAAATTAAAACCCGTTTTCGGGTTTTGAAAAAGGTATTAATTTCTATATTAAAATTCATAATAAATCGATTTTTACCGAGCTCTGTTGCTTCTGCTTAAAATATCTCATCAGTGTATTAAAAATAAATCTTTGAGAGATACTAGTCAGATATGCAAGAAGAGGCTTCGGTCCAGGATCCAGGATATAGATTTGTGCCAAAGAGAGCGCAGAATCAATTGACCCTGACAGACTTGCGGATCGCCTGAAAAGAAACTTTAAAATGTCTTTAAAAATGAAAAAATCTTATCGACGTGTCTTTGACTATTCGGCAACCGATTCAAGGTATAAAAAAAATTTAAAGTGTAAATAAAATAATAAATAAAATTTAAATTATTTTAATTTTGCTTTAAATTTTTTTGAAAATTCTGACAATTTTTTAATTTTTTTATTTAAGATTTATTGTTACAAATGATAGGGTACATTTTTTATTTTTTCAAAAATATAAAGGGTAGTGATTTGACTGATTTTAAGGTTTTTTGATATTATTTTAGCATTAAACAATGCAGTGCCGGTTTAAGGTAGCTTCGGACCCTGGGCGCTGGTAATTTAGGGCCACCCTATACTATTCATTGTCTATTTTCTCAACAAAAAAACACATGCATTACTCAAAAATATATATTTAAACACAAAGAAACAAAAAGAATAAAAAAACGTTAAAAATTTTCCAAAACACGTATAAAAAATGTAAAAATATTAAAATACAAAAATTGCAAACAAACAAAATAATCTTAAAAATACTTAACAAAAAAAATCACAAACAAAAAAAATATTCTAAAAAATACGTAGATATTACAAAAAAATTATAAAATTTTCTTTCTGGACTTGGCATTAGCAACTGTCATATTATATCATCACAGTTTAGTTGCTCCAGTTCGTCATTTTCTATATATAATATTGATAATGCGTCTAGGTTTTCTTGACCCAAATTTGATCATAAATATGTTTTTATTCTTTTTAATGCTGAAAATGATCACTCGCCTGACTCATTAGATATGGTTATTGTCAAGTAAATTTGCAATAAAGTTAAAATATTCGGAAAAGTTGCCTTTGCATCCTGGATGACCCCAAATTTTTCATAAATTGTATTTTTTTTCTAGGTTTTGGCATAACATTAAAAAATGAGTTATTTTATTATACAAATTCTCTTGGGTTTCATCTACATCGTTTTTATATCGTTCGCTTAAAATTTAAATGGAGGTCTTTATTTCTTCTTTATCTCTAGTAAAAAAACATCTAAAAGCTGATGTTACATCTTTGCAGCATTTAATTCTCTTGAAGAGATCTTGAGTGATATTGTCGCATATCACATGAAATACTTCAATTCTGAAAATAGTAGCTTATTAATAAGCGGACTTGATTTTTTTTTATTATTTTACGGTTTTTTTATACTTTATTTTTTTTTCCTTTTTTATTATATAGCACGGGCCCCATCGGGCCCCTGGGCGCCCGACCAAAACGCCCAGTGGATAAACCGGTACTGAAACAATGGCAACCGAGTATTATTTAAATTAACTGATATTGTTACTTCACTAGGTCTGTTTGTTATTCAGAAATAGTGTACACTATTTTACACTTTTTTTACATAACGCTCTTATGGGGGGATTTTAGGACTACGTGGGTAGAAAAAGTGTAAAATATGTAAAATATTTCTGAATATTTCACTCATGTATAAATTTTTCTATAAGACACGTTAAAAATAAAAAAAACAGCGGAAATTTCACGTTGCCTAGACAACGTGGTATTTCCACTTACTTACAAACACAAAACAATCGAACCTGTTTGTTTGTATTGTCAATTAGAAACGTCAAAATCAGTCAAAATGAGTCGATTTGGTCATGTACACGATGAAGAAATAGATAAAGTAATTATAAAAACGATTTCAGTTATAGTTTTAATTATGTTGCATGAAATTGAAAATTGTATGACAAAAAAAAACATTTTAATAGTATAATACTCCCATATTTCTCCATTCTAGAAATATTCTCCCTAAATACCGCTCGTGCATAAAAATTAACCACATAATTTTCAAGCACTCGTGGTATTACCCCCGATAATTTTCATTCAAGCTTGTTATACAAATTCAACTCGTTCTTCGAACTCGTGGAATTATAAATAACAAGCTTTCATGAAAATTATCGGTAATTTTTAAGAACTCGTAGTATTACCCCCGAATAACAAACAGACCTACAGTAATCTTTATTTAATTATATAAAAGCTTTTTTTATTTTGGGTTCTTTTGAGGAGGTTAAATTTAATCTCACAGTTTATATTAAATCTATACCTAAAGTCCAAGATTTCTGTCAGTGACTCATTTAATACCGGCCACCCAACCGACGAAGCGGCTGAATAAAAATCTAACACTAGAATGATTTTTAAGCCTATGATATACTTTTCCGCTCAAATAACAGTGAACCGGCCAAAAGTTTCATCGCCACGTTGTCATAATGCACGCCAATATGTATTGAAATCTATTGAAATCATTGTTATCGGGAAGACAATAAAAGTGGCAACACACATTCCTTAGTTTACAACTTGAAGAGACTTGAAAATAAGCGTATCGACAGGGTTTTCGTGCTGTTCGATGATTTTATTTAGTTATTATTGATTATGGACAGATTTTGTAAGTTTAAATTTTAATTGCTATACAGGGTATTTTCTAAATATTATAAATTTCTAATAATTGTAGTATATAGATATTGTTTTGTGCCAATTTTATAATAGTTTATCTTATTTAGTGTATATAATTGTATATAAAGATTTAGTGTTGTTAAGTGCTTCTAATTCTGTAAACTATGAATATTAACCAACCTTTAACTAGTTATCCGCCTATAAAAAAACTCAGTTAACGTTAAAAGAACGAATAATGGTTAAAAATGTTTACCATGGGATTCGGGAACGAAATCCAGAACTAACCACTTTGGATGCTGCAGAGATATGTGCAACTTTAACAAAAGTTAATTCGCGTACGGTATTCAGAGTTTTAAAAGCAAAAAAATCAATATTAGTAATTATGCGGATACTGGAAAATGCGATTTTTCGCTATTTTTTTGCACACTTTTTACTTTTCGATTGTTAAACATGAATCAGAGGCTGTATTTTTGGCTGCCTCTTATAGTATTTAAAAAAAATAATAATTGAATTGTTTAATTCCATTTTACGACATATTCCTTTAAATTCTGTCATTTGCACGAAAACATATTTAAAAAACTCATACTATGTTAATATTAAAAAAAAAACACTTAAAAAGTAAGGAAAAAACCTCAATTTTCATTAAAAAGTAGGTAAAACGTTTACGTCCGAATTCAACTCGAAATTCTAAAAATGTTAACCTGTTACCAGGTTGTAATAGTTTTCTTTATGACATTTTTATAAGGTATGCGAACCTTGCTTCGCTCGACCCACAATGTTTGATCAAAAATATTCTCGATATGGAAATCCTAAATATGGAACACGAAAGACCCGAAATAGTTATTGGATTCTACAAGCTGATGATCTTAGAGCTTTCGTGTTCCTTATATAGTGGATATTTTTGATGAAGCAATGCGTGTGAATATCGTATTTAATATTGAGATTGCAAGATCGGTGGTGAATTGGTAAGTCGGTGTAACTTGGATTGTCTATCGTTCTGCTTTTACATCTTTTTTAATTTATGTTAAGACTAAAATTTTATTATTTTTTTCATGTAGCAAAATAAAATCAGAGAAGTTAAAATTAAAGTAAAAAATGTTTTTTTTTTGGAAAAACGTTGAAAAGTCGCCAAAAAAACTCAAATTTGTGTTCTATGACCTCAAAATAGGAGGTGTGCAAAATTAAGCAAAAAAATTACATTTTTCATTATTCCGAATGATACCAAAATAATATAGGCTTGTTACTAATTTAAAGGGTTGATGAAAATGTGAGAAAATAACTTTTGCTTGTAAAAAATATTTTCATGTTTTGACGAAATTTTATCATTTATTTTCTAAAATGCATACGCCACTGGAATTAATTCTCCTGACCCCACACAACCCGGGGCACTCTAAAAGCGAGCGATGCGTCATTGACAGAAATTTTGGACTTGAAGTATAATTTTATGTTTTTAAAAGTTTAAATGTGTGTATTTTGCAAAATGGCGGCCATTTACTTAAGTATTTTTTTCTGTTCAACAATTTTTTTTTATTAAATTTACTTTGAATATTTACTTTTTGCTTTATATTTATATTTAGAGGGTATTAACAATATTTTATGGGCTATTTTTCGCAAAATGTCTTATTCAAAAAATATTTAAGAGTAAAAAAACTTTTAGTAGATCTAGTTACTGGGTAAAAATTTCTGGGTTGTCATAACGGTCATGGTATAGAAACACAAAAAAATATTTACTGATGGCGTCACTTTTATAAATTTTCACGTTTTTTAAGCCTATAACTATACTACTAAAAAAAGTTATTTTATACTATTTGATTATAACGGGTGTTTTGTAAACTTTAAATACATATTAAAGGGTGAGATAGTGCAAATGATTTTAGGACAAAAAAGTTCTATAAACATGTATCCTTCCAGGCTTTGTTAACGAACTACACGGCCTTAAAATTTTAATATTTGTTGGGTTTTTTTGACACGCCTTGTACATTTTTTGAGTTGTTGATTTTAAATTTGGCACACGACTGACTGGGACTAATGTTTATAAAATACCTATAATAACACATATCCATAACAAAAAAATGGGGTGTGTTTTGGGTGTCGGACTAAGATTTTCTGGCGTATTTTTTTCCGCTGAGCACGAATCTTAAGTCAAAATTGGGGGTTAAACAGCAAAAAATCGAGCAAAGGCGTAATTTCAGATATTAACGATTATTTTTTTAAGTTAAAACGTCAATATCTCAAAAACTATCAAAGATACACGAAACTTTATACGACATAAACTATATACTTTTTTAAGGCCTTAAAATTTAAGTTATATAACCCTTTTTCTAAATGCAATATTTTTCGACTTATAATCAAAAAACAGAATTTTCACCCCTGGAAAAAATGTGATTTTTTTTTTACCTTTGGATTTTTTTTTGCAAATTTTGAGTAATTTGGGATTCAACTATATAAAATAAATGATTTATAATAAAAAATCCCAAAAATCATATTAATAAAAAAAATATTTTTTTCCTATTTTGGACAGAACTTTTTTGTCAAAATTACATTTTGCTTTATCTCCTTTATTATTTATCTTATCAAAAATGTTTATATAACTTTTTATGTAGACAATTTAACAAGCTCTATGTTTTATTAGTATTATATACATATATATATATATATATATATATATATATATATATATATATATATATATATATATATATATATATATATATATATATATATATATATATATATATATATATATATATATATATATATATATATATATATATATATATATATATATATATATATATATATAATATATGTATATATATATATATATATATATATATATATATATATTTAATATATTTAATATATTTGGTGCATATTTCGAGGTGTTTTCGTGCCGGAGAGGTATCAGTTTGATTTTGATTCGCTTCCTCAAAATTTAAACAATCTAGACTTACAGAGCATTGTCCTCCGGAACAAGGAAGTACAAGAGGTACTCCGAGAACTCGATCTAAGTAAGGGTTCCGGACCGGATATTTGCCATCTAGTTTCATCAGAAATGCGCCGTTTCTCTTAGTGTGCCACTAACGCTTCTTTTTAATCGTTCGCTTTGTTTGGGTGTGTTTCCGGAGAGGTGGAAGTCTGCCATGGTTGTGCCCATTTTTAAGGGGGGCCAGAAGAATGATGTCACAAATTATCGTCCTATATGCAAAATTTCAATAATACCGAAAGTTTTCGAAAAATTAATTTATGAGTATTTTTTTATCCTAGTAAAAAATGCAATTATTTTGCATCAACATGACTTTTTTCGTGGTCGCTCCTTGGAGACTAATTTGTTCATGTTTAACGAATATCTGCACAACCACATGGACTGCAGAGTTCAGGTGGATGCTGTATACACCGATTTTAGCAAAGCATTCGATAAAATAAGTCCCAACATTCTACTGAGCCGGTTGACCGAAATCGGTGTGGGTGGTAGCCTTCTTAGATGGGTGGCGTCATATATTAGAGACCGGTCGCAATATGTTTCTCTTCAGGGCTTTAAGTCTAAATCATTTATATCCACGTCCGGTGTACCCCAAGGGTCACATCTGGGACCGTTATTTTTTATTATCTATTTAAATAACATTAAATCTTGTTTTTATTATGCCGACTTTCTGCTCTATGCAGACGATTTAAAAATTTTACAGTATCGGCAGCCTTGAAGACTGTGAAAAGCTTCAGAGTGACTTAAATCGCTTGAAGACTATTGTGATAAGAATAGCCTATATCTTAATCTGTCTAAGTGCACCTCCATTACGTTCTCCCGCAAACAGGACCAAATAATGCACGAATACCGAATAGGAATACTTCCTTAAAAAAGTTTCTAATATAAGAGACTTAGGAGTTGTCTTCGACTCTAAATTGCTTTTTGATTTACATGTTGAATCTGTTGTTAATTCTGCTTCGAAAATGTTGGGTTATGTTACAAGAAAATGTAAACATTTTAAGGATGCTAAACCAATTATTTGTTTGTACAACTGTTTTGTTCTAAGTAAATTAAACTTTGCCAGTGTTGTTTGGAGTCCACAGCAAATAACGTACATTGATCGTTTGGAACGAATCCAGAATAGATTTTTAAAATATCTTTCGTTCAAACGAGGCATTTTAATTCCAAACAACGATATTTCTCAGGTTCGGAGTCATTTTCGTCTTATGTCTCTGACGGATAGAAGAACCATCTCTGATGTGCTATTTTTATTTAAGATTTTTAATAACATAATACAAAGTCCAGAAATTATCTAACAGATTTACATTAATGTCTCTCAGAGGCCTCTGAGAACAAACGAATTGTTTAATCTGCCATTCAGGCGAACATATTCGGCTCAGAATTCTCCTCTTTGCCGAGTAGTAAGACACAGCAATAGGGTCCTTGCACGCAAAATAAATGTTTATAATTTCTATATAGTTCGATTAAATATGGGTCTAAAATTGCGTGTGTAAATTAGTATACTGATAAATAAAGTAACTTCTGAGATATTTCAAAAATAAAAGTACTAAAAATTCAAATTTTCTAAAACGATTCTGATTGGATAGCGTCATCACTAGGTAATAATTTGCCAAATCCCTAACTTAATTGTACTGTTTGAGAGAAGTTCTGTTTAAGTGTTGATTATATACCTTGTATGAAATGTACTATTTCCCATTTACAAATCCAAGTGTCAGGTATAATCCCATTATTTCATCATTTTACCTAACTAATATTATATTTATTACTTTGCGTACCTATAACAATATTAATAGTCCTTATGATAATAAAAATGTTTTATAACTAAATATTTAAACCTAGCAGGCATCGATACTTGAAATTTACATTACTCGTCCAACACTGCGGCTGTCATAAGGTTTGTTCCAACACGCCAGAAACCGTTCAAAAACCGTCACCGAACGATCACGCTCGCGCAGTGGATTAAAATGCGTCCCAATTTAATCACTCGCATGAGCTATGGTCGGTGACTTTCTGTGTGTTGGAACAAACTAAAAGTTGGAGTTAGTTGTTTGTTGTCTTAATTTTTGAGTTCTATTTGTGATTTGTTCTTGTTGTTTGGAAGTGATTTTGACGTTTTTTATTTTATTATTTGTTTATTTTTTTATACAATAAACTCTGCAGAATGACTGAGGTTGGATTTACTAAAGCTGATTCTAAAAATTGCCAAGTATGTGATGGAATAATGATTGCAAATTTTTTTCTGAAAGCGATCTTTTCAACCTGCTGAAATCAGAGGTATTAAAACTGATAGGTAAGTTCTTACCTAATATACTATTTGAGGAGCATGATACTTCAGGAGTTCATCAAATTTATATCCTATTTTATTTTTCAAAACAGAATTCAAGAAGGTTGTAACTTTTTTTCAATGAATCATTTTTGTTTGCAGTTCAGGTCGGAAAAACTATGGGGACTCCAGCGGTAGGATATGTCCAGCTTAAGCGAGAGGGAACATGTGCATACTAAAATGTAAAGTGTGTCCGAGCATAAAGTAAGGTCTAACAGTAATAATGTAACTGTTACTATTAATGAACAAGAAGAGAAAGTTACTAGCATTTTGTGCCATGACTGTCCTGCCTCATCAGGTAATTTATAATCTGTTAATACTACAAAATGGTAATAATTAAGTATTTCAAGTACACAATTTAAGTTTAAACATCTTTTAACTTTGATCGATGGAAACAAAATTAATATTTTTAATTTGTTTTTGTATTACAGGTGGCTGTAAACATGCGTCCTTTTTATGTGGATTCATAGGCGAAGTGAAGAACCATCTCCAACAGAAGTGGACTGTTACTGGAAAAAGTCAAAACTTTCTTGGTGTCGGAACTAGTCTTAAGTACATAACGTAGAAGACTTTGGAGCTCCTCCAACTAAAGATTAGCCTCTTCTCCTGCAGGGAGCTTTTTGGAAAGGGTGATAAAAAATGCAACAGCTAACAACTCCTCTATGCAGTTATTAAAATATTTTCGAGAAGAAAATCACTCAATGATCTTAGCATACATACATTGTTGATTAAATTTTTAAGAACTGGAGGAAAAACTTGAGATTTTACGATTTCTGCAAAAACCAGATGACCAGTGAAGATTGTGAAGCAGCATGTAATGCCACAACAGAACAAAGCAGTTCAAAATTATGCAGAACTTCGTTATGGGAGAATAACTGCTTCAAGAATCTATAAGCAGCCTGTTGCAAGACATCAGCAGGTTCTTGGTTGAATCTCTAACGGGAGGGTTACAGTGAAGAAACTGTAGCCATGACCAGAGGAAAAAATTTTGGAAAAAAAGTGTTGGAAATCCTGGAGAAAGAAATAAAAATGAAATTAAAATCAACAGGACTACTATTATCACCAAAATATCCATTTTTAGGAGCTTCTCCGGATGCAATTTGCAAAAGAATTTGTAAAGAAATAAAATGTCCCTAGTGAAAACAATTAAAAATTATATTAATGATAGTAATATTACAAATAAATTTAAAGCCCAAATTAGCTACAGATGCATGTTTTTGGCAAAAAAAAGGAATATTTTGTGTAGCTGATCCGGGGTTTGAAGTAAATAAAAAATTTCTTCTATTATATTGACTATGATGAAGAATATATTAGTCATATGATAGATTCTGCCCAGATATTTTGGGAAAATAATATTTTTCAAATGTTAATAAAAGGTTTGCATAAAAATGATTGTTTTAATTTGGCCCATTGTTATTATTTGGGGCAGTACTTAGTTCAAGTAAGAGTAATTTAGCTCTGTTCGTAGAATAAATCCGAGATAGTTTGTGATTTTTTTCTAGATTTTAATTGGCAGTTGACATGGTTTGACAGGCCATTCAAAATATAACCAATAAATGTCTAGAAATAAATCACAAACTGTCACGGATTGATTCTGCAACAACCCTGAAAGGAAACAAATTTAAGGGTTGATAGGGGCCGCTACCCTTCAGCCAGACCTTACTTTTATGTTTACGGGTTCTTCAAGTACAATTAACTAATATTCAAAGTGCATTATGAACCTACTCAAAATTGTTCACCATCTCTTGGACTAGTGGAGAGCTCGTGAACAATTCTAAACTCTTCTTGGGCACTTTGAAAATTTTGAAATTTTCCTTGAATGACCCTAAACATAAAAGTCAAAGTCTTTCTGAAGGGTTCCAGCCGCCAACCAACCCCTGAATTAAACAAATTTAAGGCTTGATAGGGGGCCGCTATCCTTCAGCCAGACCTTCACTTTTATGTTTACGGGTTCTTTAAGGACAATTACACTAAATTCAAAGTGCTTTAAGAACCCATTAAAATTGTTCACCAGCTCTCGGACTAGTAGGAAGGTGGTTAACAATTTGAATAGGTCCTTGAGCCACTTTGGAAATTTGTGTAATTGTCCTTGAAGAACCCTAAACATAAAAATTAAGGTCTGAGTGAAGGGTAGCGGCGCCTGCCAACCCTTGAATTAAAAAAATTAAGAGTTGGTAGGAGTAGGTGGAGGCTACCCTTCAGCCAGACCTTGACTTTAATGTTTAGGGGACCTTTAAGGACAATTTCACAAATTTTTAAAGTGTCTTAAGAACCTACTTAAAATTGTTTCCAGCTCTGGGCTATATGTCTCTTCTATCAACTTGCCAAGAGTGTCAAAACAAAATTAGGCTATTTGAAGGGTCAAAATATAAATGATGTAAAAATAATAATAAAAAATGCTTTATTGTCGAAAAAAACTCTCATTGACAAAGCAGAAAAAAAGACTTAACTAACATAACATTTAAATATAAAAATTAAAATGCTGGTATATACACTTAAAAAAAATACAATATTAACCAACAAAGTTACTAGATATCTGGTCACCAAATGAAAAATCTTCACAAACTTCAAATTTTGCTTTTTTACTTGGCCTAGTCTCCATAACACCAACAGTTTCAGCAGTTAATGCAAGATTTAAATGTGGTATTACATTTCTCTTCATCTTCTTTGAACCACCTGTCTTTTCCACTTCATATAGTTTTCCATGTCAGAAGGCAACTGTAACAAAAACATAAGTATTATATAAACATATCTTCACCTATTATTCTGACGATTATTATTGAAATTTTAAAATTTTAGGTATGTATATGCTTCAAAAAAGCTTGAAATACCTATTTGATTTGTGAGATGAGAAATGAACTCGTGTAAAATCTCTGCTCGTATTACTGTCATAAAACTGATAAAGAATACTTACATCAAAGTGATCTTCAAAACAAACAAACTAGATGTTGAAGATAACCTTTCAGGACCACGTCCCCCTGCTTGAAGCCATAGATTCCTTAAAGCCTTATCAGATGGAACTTGAACAAAAGTCTTTCCAGGCATATTAATAGACGTATTTTTGCAATGGTAATTATACACCAACGGTAAACTTTATCATTTTGAGACACAACCGTAAAAACCCAATACAAATCACACAGAACAAGACCAACGATAAAATGAAAAACAAATATTGCAAAAGCGAGGTTATAAAACCGCCCAGTTCAATGCGTACATCTAGTGTACATCTCCACTGTGTCATTGTACCAATGCCAAAAATTGTACTACTAGGCTATTTGGCAACGCAGACATTTACCTATAAATGACGTCATCTATAAGTAACCTAACAGAAAGCGTTTTCGCGGGACCTTTGAATTTCGAAGTTATTAAATCGAAATATCGGCAAAAAAGCGAATTAAAGAAAAAACGAAGTAGTAGGTTTTGAAGAACGGTCTATAATAGTGCAAACGACATCATTAAAAAAAAATGTGCAAGGACCCTATTGTCTTTGTAACAAAGTTGATTTCTTTTCAATGTCATTAATACAGATAAAAAATATTTTAAAAAATAATTAAGAACAGTAGCTTTACTTTAACTTTCCTAATGTGTTTTTTTGTGGTTGTTGATGATTTGATAATTTAAAATTTATTGCACGTTATATTTATTGTTGCTTGCTTGTATATTTAAATTAAGTGTATCTTTAATTTAATTAATTTTAAGTTTGCTTTAATTGGTAAATAACCTTTCACATCTTTTATATTATATTTACTTATATTTCATATTGTAATATTTATATTTAATTTTGTGGATACTCAGTGGTGTTTACCTGTTTGTATCCCTTGTAACCAGAATAAATAAATAAATATATATATATATATATATATATATATATATATATATATATATATATATATATATATATATATATATATATATATATATATATATATATATATATATATATTGTATTTCATAGTGTATACATATAGTCGTAGTTCAAACATTCCGTCGTAGCAGATTTCTGCCGGTAAATGTACAGTATTGGTTTTTGAGTTTTTCTTGATTTATTCCTGTTTGACCCCCAATTTTGACTTCAGATTCGTGTCCAGCGAAAAAAAATACGAAGAAAATCTAAGTCCGATACCCATCACAAACCACTTTTTTATTTTTGTGGACCTGTGTAATTCTTAAAATTTCTACAGAATGTTACTTTTTTTCGGGTCATGACTCTTAAATCCCTCCCAAACTTTTTTCTCCGTCGCCACTGTTTTCTTTTATTAAAATAATTTAATGGCCCATTCTATTACTTAATGTTTTCATTGCTTACTCTATTTTAATATTTTACGCTAGTTAAAAAATATTTAGGAAATTATGTTAAAATGCTGGAAAATTTAAGAACAATCTTCGGAAATAATTACAACATCAGGACTTGGAAAAAGTAACTCGCTTAGAAATGGGCTTTGTGCCAAATCTCAGTACAAGGAGTGTTAAAAAATGTTAGCGAAGCGTTGGAGGACACATGTTAATAGTTTGTTTTCTTAACATCTTCTGTACAGTTACAATATGTACAATATGTACCGGGTGTCCAAATAAGAAAGGAAGCTGTATCTCAAAAACTATTTATCGCACAGCGCAGCGGTGAGGAAAATATCTCGAAAACGAACGCAGATATCAAAACGCGGTTTTTATTGGAGTGTAGGTATTTTTTCCTCTTTTAAACCTACAATAAAAAATCATATCGTCGTATTTAACTTTTTCGAGAAAATCTCAAAAACCGATATTTCCTTATACAACGCCCTCTAGTTGGTGAACTACAACCTAGACGACAACAAAAAAGACGACATTCACAAAAGCTTTAAGTTTTCTTTCAAACGAGTATCCACTTGAACCACTTTCGATAAAAGAAGTGGGTGATAGAGCTATTTAAAAGTTGCATTATTTATCATCTTTTCCACCCTTATTATTGAAAACACAACAATAACCAAACTAATGCAAAAGCGGTTAGAGTTTTTTCTGATGTTACGAAAATTGTACCTAATACTAGAGAATTTTAGGGAAAAAATAGGTTTTTAAATAACCGTTGGGGTTGCGCCATCTTGCGGTAGTTTTAGAAATTTGAAATTAATTTCCAGCTTTTTCTCCTGACCCCTTTTACTAAAAATGTTTTCCTAGCGCTGTGCGATAAATATTTTCCGAGATACAGCCGTCGTCCTTTCTTATTTGGACACCCGGTACATAAGGTTTACGAACAGCCTCTATATGAAAAAACCATTAAAATCAATTGGCTCGTTTTCAAGAAATTTAGGGAATTAATGTTTTTATTCACTTAACGGGTTAAAGAAAGCAATTCAGATTTAACTCAGTCAACCTATTTGAAACTCATTAGCCAGTCATAAAATGTTGTACTTGTATTTGTCGGCCTCCCCATATATATTTTTTGTTTTTCTGAAGAAAAATGTACTAATTGGCAAAATATTACCATATGTATAAGCTAAACGAACCTACAAAATATACTAGCAAACCTTTTAAAAACTTTTAAAAAGACTAATGCTTAAAGAAGATACTCTGATTCCATGAATAAAAACTTTTACTTTTCCTTAACAGTGTACCTTTCTGTTTATTGTGTAAATAACAACTCTCCGCTCTTAAAGTGCTTTTCCAAGGTGGGTAATCTGTGTGATAATGCACTAAGGGCCGATTCAACGAAAAGGAAGTAAAACGTCTCAAAGACTTGCAAAAGTGGAAGTTACTTCGAAGAAAAGTCCGTAAGAATTTAGTTTAATTTACTTCGAGAAAGTTTTTTGTTGGATTTACTAAGTGAAAATGAAGTTCCTCGAAAGGTAAATATTTTTAATTAGGACAAGAAAGCAGCACTAATTAAATTAAAACTTTCGAGCACAACAGATTATAAAAATATAAATTCTGCATTTGAAGTTTTGACATGCCATAAAATTTAATGGAGATGGACCACAAGTCAAGTGTCACGTATGACTTTATACCATAGATGACCTAATTTTTAGGTGTTTAACTGCTAATCGCATTTATAGCAAATTAAAGCCTGGGGCGCAGTAAACAAATCGCTGGGTGTTTAAGCGTGCGCATTTGAAATGCATAGCCAGTATTGGACTTAAAAATTTGTACAGTGCATTTTATTCAACAATTTTAAATGACCCTAAAAAGTAGTAAAACTAACAATAGAATGACAGAAATAATGTCTCTGTATTACCTAATTCAGTTAACAGCAAAATAGGAGCGAGTCAAGTGTAAATATAGGATTGAGAACACATAGAATACACAAACAAAGTTTTTAAATTGTTTACAAACAAAAAAAAAGTAGGAAAACTACAGCTAATCACAAAGTAGGTTGGCAAAAAGAATCACATATATTTAGCACATATAAGTATATACAAATTCTATCACCAAACACAAAGTTAGCCAATACACTAAAAAATTAAACACAAACAGGACCAAATACCAAACTACGAAAAACTCTAGCAACATGAAGTCAGAATGATGAACTACGGAACTGAATAACTAGAAATTGGTGAACAAAATCCATCTGGTAATTTGCTTTGCTCACACTATTAGCCCAGGCAGTCAAGCTCAAAATAGTGTCATACCTCCGAATTTTTTATATATGCACCGATTTTCTTGAAAATTCAATATTAAGCTTATCTTACACTCCAAAATCTATATTGTCGCAAGGTGTGCAAATTGTTTTTAAGGGGTGAAAACCACCTTATCGAAAAAATAAATTTTATAAGTTTTTCGGCTTTTTTTCGATTCAAATGTCTTTTATTTATATAGGATAAATATCCTAACGTATTGTACAATATAAAATTGGTGTATTTTGAAATATCAACCCTTAAGAATCTTTAAAAAATACCCTTTGGATGAAAATAATATAGAAAAAAATCTTTTAACGATTTGTAACATTACAATTGTAGTTTTACTGGAAAAAATTCATAGCATTTTAATAAAATTATTAGTTACCACTTTTCAACCCCCAAAAATTACCCCTTTGCAGAAAATTAAATAAAAAAATATCTAATGACTGCCAATTTTTAGATTTTGCGTAATTTTAGTATTACAGTTTATTATCTCTACTTAAAATAATTTTTAATTGTCTACACCCTAGTAACCCTCAAGAACCACCACTTTGACAAAAACAAAATAGAAAAATATGTTTTAATGACTACTGATGTTTTAATTTTTAATTTTGTTGGTTCTAAAGTTTAATCTCTGAACAGTGTATATACATACATAGTATAGTTTATTTCAGCTAAGATTTGAATTTAAAGCCGTTACTTCTGTCACAAATGCCAACCGTTTTTTTTGGTTCTCAAAAAATTAAAGTTACCAGACCAGAAAAAAACGGCAATTAAAAATAAATAATCTAAACCACGATTATATCTGCCCTTTTTTTTTTTTTTTTTTTTTTTTTTTTTTTTTTTCCCGTGAACTGTTAAAGAACGATATAAACCATAAGTTAGTTTACTTGTACTGTTCACTTAAACGGCCGGATTGTTCGGATTTTTATTTTCTGTTTCAGATGTTGACGTGTTAACAGCTGATATGCTAATTTTGCTTTATTCTTTGGAATATTTAGCCTCTTTTAGTGCTTTTGATAGTTTGGTATTATTTTTGTGTTTCTTTATTATTTATATAGTGTTGAACATTATACATGGTATTGAACTTTATTTTATTTACCAGAAATTATTTATTTCTGAAAAAGTAAGTTATATTTATCAACATGCGAAACAGTTTTATTAATTTTATTTTTTTTATTTTTTGGGATCAGTAATGGATGATCATGATTACTGATTCCTTGCTTCCCCAAAAGGGGAAAGTTGATGGAAAATTGGTAATTTTTAAAAAACATCTTAAATTTATATTTATGATCTGGGGACAGTGGGTTAGAGTATACTGTTAGATTAATCACCATGGGCTACGGTGAACTTTAGCTCCATTGCTAAATAACAATATTTTAATATAATTTTGTTTTCACATATTTGTTACACCATAATAAAACACATAGGGTCTGAAAAAACAAAATTTTTTTCACTCACATTATCACAAAATAAAATAATTTCTTTTTTTCCCCGTATAAAATATGCTGAGTAATATGGCGGACTAACATGAAAAAAAGTGAAAAGAATACACTAAAAAAAAATTTTTTGTTGACGGTTGCGTCCTTCAAAAAACAATGTTGCCAGATTTTTTTCTAATAATTTGTTATTATTGAAGGTTGTTTTTTTCACATTTACCAGAAAATGAAGTTTTTTTATAGAAACAACAAATCAGAACTAACCAACAACAACATTCAAACTATTACCTAGTTTTGGTTAGTTGTCGTTAGGTTTTTCCTCATTAAATTGTAAAATTTTTTTTTATCTAAATGCGCCGTCCAAAAAATTTTTTGATTCGACAACGTCGCAAATTCTGGCCTTTTACTTAACCTAAAAACATAGTATTTTTCGACTTTTAATTTCATTTTTCTCTGCAAAAATGCATTTTTTCGGATTTTTTCTTTTGGAATTCTACTAAACAAAATGTGTTCTTTTTATCTGTAATATTTATTTTTTTCAAATCGAATGGAGCTAAACTACACCGGACCCATCACCATGTTTATAATTATGATTTTTAAAAACTTAGCAAACCATTTGCTGCTTGAGTGTTATATTAAAGGTACTGTTTTGTAGTTTAAACAATAATATGGGTATTTTTTTAGGAATCATCATATAACTTCTACATGGTAAAAAATTTGGGCCCCAAAGAATTTGTAAAAAATGTTTATAACTATTTTGTAGAACACTGTGATTTAAGCCCTCTTCAGGTAAATTATATTCATAAGACGAAATGCCATTAAAAAATTATGTATTTAAAAAATAACATTTTTATGTTAAATTGGATATGTAAATTTTTATAGACTTTAGCTCAACCAATCTAAATGCAAGGTGTGGGTGGGGCGAGACTCTCTTTTGCCCTTCATATTCCATTTTCGAAAGTAGGTTTACAATGCCTCAATAGATTAGTGGATAAGGCATTGAATTAGTAAACTCCAAATTAAGCAGGTTTTTTTTTATATTTTTCCTGTGAATAATAACTTCTAAATACAAAACAAAAAGCTCATACCAAACATATATTTTTAAACTTTAAGTAATGAGACAGTTTAAAAGCTTTTGAAAGGTCACGACCGGTAGAAGCTGTATCTGCATATAAACAATTGTAACTACCACAAGACCTGAAAAGGTAAAGGGGAGAGCAAAGAAAACTGTATTTATACTGTATTAAATGTGGTTATTAAGTTGTAATTGTAAATATATTAGATACAAATAAAGCATTATGAAATCGGAATTGGAATTAGTAAGCCGTAGGATCTGGTTCGAATCACGAATGCATTTTTACTTTTTTTTAATTTTTTTTTTAAAGTAATCTTTGGTTTCTTTGGGTTAGTTTTTGGTTGGTTGAGATTACCTTTTTATTATTTTAAAACAATAACCTCAACAGCTTTAAATATTAGAGGTGAACAAAAATTTTTTTTTGCCTTAAATCACTTTTAATGCATTTTGGGTTTTTTATCCTACAAAGGGTAAAAATAAATATACTTCCACAACCAATTTAAAATTTATTGGAGAAAATTCATCTCTAATTTCATCATTTAGTACTTGAGGGTTTTCTACACTGAACTTTGTTGTTTAGCTTCACACAATACCACCTTAGGTCTAAGTATTACTTTTTATGTTTGTATCACCTCTGAACAGAAAAGATAGTTGTCAAAAAAACATTCAGACATTCATGTAAAGGAAATGGACCAAAATTGTCTTTGGTCTATTCTTCCAGCTAATACCAAAATTTTTTAAAAAACTACAAAAATGGAAAATTTGTTTTCTTTATGTTTTCCCTACACTTTAGTGTTGTGTTATAATATTTTTATTGCATTAAGTTAACAATATAATTATGTTTTGTTTTTTAGAATTACATGTGACATTACCAACGCTACGCAATCGTCTTCGTGAAAAGCAGCTATATGATGGCAGTCAAACAAGTCTTTATAGACTATTGAAAAGTATGGGCTTTTCTTATAGACCGGATAATAATCGCCGAGCATTGATGGAAAAACCACATGTATTTTTATTAAGAAGACAATTTCTTAAAAAAAATATATGCAAAGAAGAACTCGGGCCCGCCAAAAGAACCTATGTTTTCCTTGTTATTATTTATTATATTTGCAAATTGTACTCAAACCTTTGGACGTGTGTAAGCCCGATTGGTTGTCTAAATTAATAAACTTTGTCTTTGTTAAAAAATAAACCATATTATACTTAGTCACAAATTTGTATTTAATTTTACATCCCCAACCTGTCTCTTTCTCCCCCCCCACCTACCCAGGCACACTTTTCTTTAATTTCCTTACTTTACAGGTGGCAACCCTAGCTGCTTGGGTTGGTGCCTTAAAACTGTTTCGGGGTTTAGGCTACTCCAATATTGGCCTAAAAATAACTTAAGACTATAAGAAGGCGGAAAAGCTATACTTTAGCCGCGAGTCAAAACAATTTTTTTCATAATAATTGGTGTAACACCATTTTTCTTTAAGCAAAGAACAACATAATGTCGACTATGTAATAAAAAAATGTGGACGTGAAAAAAATTTTAATCAAGTAAACCTTAATCCGACCCTGAACAAAGAAAATATTTAGTAACTAGATAATGACACATCATAGTCCGCCATGATTAATTATAACGGCTTTAAATTCAAATCTTAGCTGAAATAAACTATAGGTCTCAAATGTACCTACAGACAACCTAGTGTCAACAGAAATAATTAGGGTTTAAAAAAAATTTTACAACAAAAAAAATAAAGAAATTTTTAAAGGTAATTAGATTAAAAAAAACTAAATTGTTTTATCATTGACATAATTATGTTTTAACAAATTTTCTCTTTATAAATAATTTATACATATGTCTTTTAATTTTGAATTCCTTATGCATTTATTAGGATTTGAACATTTTAACAAGGAAATTTAGATCATATATTTTCTTTGGCTGTTTTTAACCTTAATATGTAGATATATGTTCTATAGTTTTGTGGCGATTTATGTTTTCTTTGGCAGTACTTGCCTTAAAATTTTCTAGAAAATGAGACCTGTTTGGTCCAGGTCCTGGGTATAGCGAGCTGAACTGCTTAGCCCTATTGACCCCTATGAACTTGCAGATCGCCTCCAAAAAAAAAACCCCAAAAACCCCAAAAAAATCCAAAATATTAATCGACTTTTCCCCGGGGGCAACTCGGCCCCGTTTTTAAAATAAAATTAAAAAAAAAATTAAACTAAATTTTAGAAAAATTTTCTTAAAAAAACTGATAGCAAAAGATATTGAGGCAATTTGTTTTTTTAATAAAAAAAAAAAACTTTTCTTTATTTTACGTTTTTTTTAACAAGTTTCCTTTGCTAAATTAAAGCTTCCTTAATTAGTTTTTTGAAATCTTTGAAAATTTTTGATTTGGGAATTCTGTGTTTCTAATAAAGCAACATTCTTAAAAATTTTTTTTAATTTTTTTTTTTAATTTTATCTTGAAAACGGTGGCCGCCCTCCACCGTAACTAGATTTATTTTTTTTTTTGGGGTTTTTGGGGAATTTTTCTTTTTTTTCGTTGCAGGCGATCTATAAGTTCAAGCGGTTAATAGGGCTGAGCAGGCTTAGCTTTATATGTGGAAAACTTTTTCCCGTTGGGAAAGAAATAAAATTTAAAAAAAATTGTTTCGCATAAAGGCTATAAAGCTTCTTGCCAGAAAAAACTTATTCAACTTTATGAATAACTCCTACAAATAAATATAATTGCAAAGTTTATCTAACGACTAAAATCAGACAGTAGATGAATTATGAAATTTTCGGCAAATAATAATTATTTCCTGACATTGTCGGCAATGAGGAACTTTCTTAATTAATATAAAGTACCTTTATTCACTTATTTACTCAGCAATTCTAAATTGTCTTTAAGCATTGCATTTAACGTTTCTCATTCACCGTTTAATGTTCTGGGGGTGATAAAGACAAGGGATATAAAGTAGCGGGAAAGGTAAGTAAACGATGTTTGTTGAGTATTCTTAAGCAAATATAACTTTCGTGATGGGATCGTTTTATTTAAATATGTTTTAGAGGGAATAAGTAAAACAAAAACCTAGGCTTGATTTCATTTTATTATATTCGTCAAATTTAATTCATTTAAAAAAGTACAATTAGAAATAAAAGCTATTTAGGTGCTGAAAATTTTTTTTTCGGAAATCGGATCGTTTAACTACGAGTATTGTTAACGGGCACAAAATCGTTCATTAAAAGCCCGTAATAATGTATAATTTTCTATCTATAGGCGATTAGAGTATAGACAACTGTCAAGTTGGTTGCTAAGTGATTCTTAAGTTGGGGCTTTTTTAACTGTGTATAAAACTCGTTAAAATAAGCAACTTTTTCAAATCAATTTTCTTTAAAAATCCAGAAATAACAGAGCTACATAAATTTATTTGAAACTGTGTCTAGTTTAGGCCTAGACATAAAAAGATAGTTTGTTTCTTATTTACGTTTATTTTTTTGTCTTGTTTATCACGCATTATGAATCAGTCGCATTGCTTTAACAGAACGAGGAGAGGGTTAATTTTAAATTTAAATTATTGCTAAATTGCGAAAATGGCATAATCCAAAAACAATTAATATGTGGATGTTCCTTATTTATGGAGAGTGTTGTTAATCTGCGACCCTGCTTCGAGATTGTACGCGCAACAGTACATTTGCCCTTTTGTATGAATATTAGTTTTGGTTTCCGCCGTGTAGGGTTTTCCCAAAATTGGAAGAAAATCATTAATAACCAATTTGCAAAGGGTTTTGACTGGGCTAAAATTGAGAATGCAAAATCGCAGGGTGTTTGGAGTTAAATGACAGATGCATTTTGCAGTTTTCCCTTTGACACGAAGAATCCCTTCAGCATCTAGGAATGGATTAAGATTGAGTATTTTTAGCACCCTTTTGGGAACTTGTTTTTTTTAAAAAAGGGAAATTTCTTTTTGGGGACCCCCCCCTTTCAAAGCTATAGCTACGGCCGTGCGGAAATCAAAGGCGTGCTGGGCAGGGTCCCTGACCACTGTTCCACCGAGATTTTCAAACTGACCCAAGCAATATTTTAACCAGTGGATTATCGGTTTTGGGTAAAATTAAATTACCTTTGGACCCCTGTTTTATTATCCTATATTTTTAAGGTGTTTAAAAAAAAGTTTTAATTTTTGTATTAAACGTTAACGTGCTCGGATATACAAATGGGGTAAAAATTAATGATTTGTGTACTTTTTTCACCCAACCTATTCTTATTTCAAAAAAATGGACTATAGGTTGGGTAAAAAAGTTCACAAATTATGCCTAATAAATCTGCAAAATTAAATAAAATATTTTAAGGAGAATTAGCAAACATTTTGCTACTGTAACCATATTAATTTTTAAGAGTGCAGGTCGGTTCCAGATCGACCAGATAACTAAGCACGACGTCAGCTCGGTTTAAATGTTGTTTATAATTATTATTTTATTTACTGTTATCTTATTATTAAACAAATTTATATTTAATTTAATGGTTACAATACTAGGAAATTATTTACAAGTGGGGTCAACCCTATTTTTGGCCATAAAAAATAGATGAACTGATGGATCAACATATTTATTTTTTTCTTTGTTTTTACGGCGGATTTATGGTGATGATGAAAAATCAACTTTGAAGGTTCAAAAAATTGCTATTTTTGCAAATAATCTTAAATAATTTTTATTCTCATTGTCTTCAAGCTCATTGTTTATTTTTTTGAAAAGATCTATGTTTAAAAACAAAGAATTAAAAAAAAATACGTCAAAATGAGTTATATATACAGGGTGTCCCAGAATATGTGGGCAATCTCTCAGAATCTAATAGAAAACCCAAAAATATTATGACAAGTTCCCGTAAACTTTTTTCCTACGAGCCTTCCTACGGAGGGGAAAACGGTACATAGCGGACGACCTTGGAAATCGTTTTTTTTTTTAAATAACTTTTAAAATAATAGGTAATTTTATATTTTTTTTAAAATGTTTTCCCGATAGGTCTTCTTAAAATGAACCCATTAAATCATATTTGGCTTATTTTTGTTTTAGGGACAGACTAGCTCTGACAAAATAATAACAATTTTTTTAAAACCCTGTATTTATAAAGGCTCAACAAATTTTTTTTTGAAAATTTTAAAATTTTATATAAATATAATTATAATATTATATATATATATATATATATATATATATATATATATATATATATATACATATAATATATATATATATATATATATATATATATATATATATATATATATATATATATATATATTTTGACAACGAAATAATTTCCCGCCTTTTTTTTTTAATAAAAAAAAATTTTAAAATTTTTGGATGCAAAAAAATAAGATGCTAATTTTGGGGGTTTTTAAATTCCCCTTTTCACTTCCCCGGGTTTAAGGGAAAAAAAACTTTGATTTTTTTTTTGGAATTTTTATATTTGAAAAATTTGGATTCTACGAATCATTTCTGATATAAAGTGTATATTATGTCCTATACTTATCTCTACTAGTTTTCACTTTTCCCTTTTTTCCGGAAAAAGGGAAAAAATTTTTCCCCAAAAAAATTTTTTTCAAAAAAATTTTAAAAGAACACCCTTATATTTTGTTAAATTTCGTTTAAAATTTTCCCGATATAAAATCTGTATAATATCCTATACCTATCTTTTTTTAGTTTTTGAGAAAATAGGATTGAAAATGTCCAAACGACCGACATTATGCAGTTATGGGGAAAACAAAAAAATGTTAGAAAATTAATAAGCCTAAATTCAGGCCTCTCTTTGGAGCAATTTTTTTATTTTAATATTAGTTTTTTATTTAAGAAGGTAATTAAAAAATAATTTAGAATTAAAATAAAATATATTAAATGTTTCTAACGTTTATTTGTTTCTCCTATAACTGCATAATATGCAGTCGTTTGGACATCTTTAATCGCCATTTTCTCAAAAAAAAAAAAAAAGATAGGATAAATAATTTTCAGATTCTTTTTAGGAATGACCCGAAATCCCAAAATTTAAAAAAAAAAAAGGGTGTTGCATTTTTTAAAATTTTTTTAACATTTTGGGGAAAATCAAAATTCCGGAAAAAATAATGTTTTATAATGACTCCACAGATAAAGGTTTTAGAAAAAATTAAATTAAGCATAATAATTTTTTTTATCATTTATTTGTTTTCCCATAAAACTGCATAATATGCGGTAGTTTGGACATCTTTAATCGCCATTTTCTCAAAAACCAGAGATAGGTATAGGATATAATATACATTTTTATCAGAAATGATTCACAATCCCAAAATTTTAAAAAAAAAACAGGGTATTCCATTGAAAAAATCAAAATTAGTCCTTCCCCAAAAAAACCCGGGAAAAAATAAAAAGGGGGGTCTATAATATCCCAAAAACACATCTTATGATATATTATAGCATCCCAAAAGGTTTGTTTTTTTTCAAGAAAAAAAAAGGGGGGGTTTTTTTTATATATATATATATATATATATATATATATATATATATATATATATATATATATATATATATATATATATATATATATATATAT
>JAHBCN010005175.1:0-5000 GCA_019359885.1 Listronotus oregonensis
TAAATTTTTTTGGTTTTTTTTAAGAACCGGACTATGTAAATTTCCAATCCCTTAGTTTTAAAATGGGATGAGTTTAAAGGGCTAGAATAAGGTGGTGCTCGCTCGTAAATGGGCTTTAAACGGCTATATCTGGCCAAATATTTATTGTACAGAAAAATCTAAGCAATAAAAGTCTTTGTTATTAAATAAGCTATAATTAGTACTCCAGCATTTTTTCGTATCTCCAGGGTACAGAGTTATTTGAATTAAGAGGAGAAATTAGGGGTTGTTCTTTTCGTAGAAAAAGTAGGGACCTACCTTATTTTTATCATAACTCTTTCAATTTTTGGGCTAAAAACTTTTTTATTTTAAAGATAGGTCTAATTATATACTTTAAAAAAGACCTTATATGTTTTCCTTAAAAAATGCAAACTTTTCCCGCTATTTGACTTTAAATCTTTCAAATTTAGCATGTGACGAACAAAAGCTAACTATTAACAAGCCGTTGCTCGGTTTGTATAACTTGTAGAAAACTATAAATTACTTTTCTAGTTTTTATACAAATTTTGCTTTCAGAGATTTTTTGATAAAAGGCATATTTTTAGAGTTATTCGTGAAAAACCCATTAAAAACGTCGATTTTTTCGTCGAAAAACTTTTACTTTCAATCGCGAATAACTCAAAAAATATTAGTTTTACGAAAAAAATTTATGGAATATTTTTTACTTAAAATTACTTTCTTTATCGACTTCTGTAGTTAAAATGTAATTAAAAAATTCCACCCCCAAGATGGGGTGACAACCACCCACAGGATATAAACTTTGATCCTTGGGCTATTCTTTACCTTCTGTAAAAATTTCAGGTAAATCCATACAGGACAAAAAAATTCCTAGCCAAAATGCCTCATTTCCTGTACTACACCTGTTATCTCCCAATATTTACATTTCTTTCAAAAGTATGTCAGAAATGGACATAAAAAAATGTAAGAAAAAGATGTTTCCAATGCAATTTTTTTGTTCAGATACAAAGCTTAGGCCACCAGTAAAGTTGATTTTTTTTACCATTTTTGGCAAAAAAAACTCTACAAATCTACCTCATCTAACCCACATTAACATGTTTGTAACTACAATACTTACTTCTTTATAATATTTTTATTAGAATGTTTGCCTTTCTTACCGTTTTTAAAATATTAAAATTAGGATTAAAAATTTGACTTGAATAATGTTCAGTTGAAATTAATTTTTCACCCTACGAACGCTATTATAATATTTTTGTAATTAATAAATATGTTAAGAAATTCAAAACATTGCCAATAAAATACAAGACTGTCAGGTGGCAGAACTGCTGTGAAAACCGGTATCGTAATGCACTGCGTAAGTTTCCGGTTTTTACATCAGTAAGAATGACAAATATTTTTATAACAATACTGTTCGTCAGTATTTTGCTGATAAGTATGGGTTTGATTCAGCAGATTTTTAATTTTTATTTGCCTAAAAAAGTGAAAAAAATCAACTTCATCGTGTAAAACTGCATTAGAAACAATATTTTTTTTTGCCGGGTATTAAAATGTCTTATTATCTTTATCCCTGTGGTTTTAACTTAAGTTTTTTAAAATGTGAATATCATCAGATCACAATTCGGATCATTTCTGAGATCAACATGAAACAGCCTTAAATGAAACATTTTTTGAACTGTATTCCAAAACTTGCGATGCTAGATTTATGAGGTTTTTAAATGTTAAATAACTTTAAACAATTTATAAATGGGATATCTTATTGTTATTTTACAGGAAGTTTTACAAGTACCGTTTAATAATTTCTCTGCTTGAGGAACATAAAATGTATAAGAATTTTAAATTCATTTATGTAAGACATTCTGAATAAAAATAATAAATAACACATTCAAAAGTCCCTCAGAGATATCTAAAGGATAACATATTAAAAAATATGAAGATCAAGCAATCAAAACTTTTAAGATCAAATGCAAGTAAAATTTATGCCCGTTTTTGGATACCACACTCTTTTTCATTTAAATGTGATGGACCAAAAACAACATATTTTGGGTAAAAAAAGGAGTGTTTCCTTGTTTAAAGATTTTAATAGGCAAATTTTCATCTCTATTTTAAAAAATCAATGTGATGCTGATAAACAATCTTATGTAAAAATTTGGAAAATGAATGATTTAAAATGGCGGTTTTGGTATTTTTAAACCTATTTGCCTCAGATTCAGGATATAAGTTTTTGAGAGCACTTAGTCAAAAATTGGAAATTAATAATATTAGGTTAAAATGTTTAATTTAAAATGGCGTATGTAAAAAAGGTATTGTATCAAATTAAAAATATAAAATTAATTCCTTTGGAATCGTCCTTTAAAAGGAATCGATTTCAGATCATTTAAAATTATATAACAAACTGGACCACAGGAATCGTTATGGATTCGATTCCAAGGGTTCAATTCCTACCCAGCTCTGTGCGATTTGAAGTTAGAAATTTAAGATAAGCCGTTTTGGAACGTAACCATACCCGGTGGGGACGAAAGGATAAAATAAGTTCGTAACCTGGGAAAAGGAATAATTGATAGAAGTTTCGTAAATTTGAATTTCGGATGGAGAAAGTAGGGGGTTAAATGATTGAAATAATTTAAAAAAAATACCGGGTGTTGCTTCGTCGGCGGGGCTAGGGGGAAACCCATTAAATTTTAAGTGGTCCAATATTGGCTTCCTAATTATATTAGAAGAAAATATTATAGGATTTTTAAAGAGCACGAAAAGTTGTACCCAGTGTACAAATTTCAGCTCTTCTCAGTCCGCCACTAAGAGATAAAAAGCTAAAATAAGTTACAATCTCCTATCTTATTACCATCCTTTTTATTAGAAGTTTATAATAAAATACCAGAAAAATTATTTAACCTCTTACTCTCAAGTTTGAGATCAATTCACATCATTTTTAAATAATGAACTATAAATCAAGAAAAAATCACTATTATAAAATGGTTTTAGGAAAAGTTATCGGGTAGCGGACATGTTTGCAGCCATTTTCCCAATAGGAATATCAATAAATCGACAATAGAACGGACGATAAAAAAAAATTTTAAACTACAGGCACAGTAATCAATAATTGCAAATGTGATGAATTTCGACGTAAAATCAGAGACAAATTGGCCAAAACGAGAGGGATTTGGCGGGTCTTTGTGTAGTGGAGGCCGAAGGAAACATTAGCACGAGACAACTGGAGGACATTACTGGACAAGACCACACCAAATATCTCAATTTTAAAAGATGTAAATACCACGCTTTAAATTAGAAAGGCACCAAATTAAGAGACGGAGCAAATACGACGACAGGAATTTTGCTTTGAGATGATGGAGAGGATAAACACTGACAGAGGTTTTACAAAATATTTGCTTTACTGACGAATTCACTTTTACATTGAACAACGAACCCAACATTCAAACTGCCGGTACTGGAGTAACGAAAGCCAAAATCATTTGTTGAGACAAGGACCAATATCCCAAAAAATAATGTTTTGGCGGGAATTTTCGGCCACCATATCCTTGGACCATTTTCCTTGACCGAAATTTGAATGCGGGACTTTCTGGAACTTTTAGAGGAACAAATATTGCCTGCTTTGAAAACCTTGCTCGTAAAAATCAAGAGATTTGGTATCAAATGGATGGCTGCCCAGCATACGTACCAGAACTTGGGAATATTGAACAACCATTTAATAACGACATCATAGGCCCGAACCACGCAATATCGGCCAGCCGGTCTCCGGATCTTTCGCCAAACGATTTTTTCTATGGGGTTTAAAAACAAGCTTTATACCAATAAAAAAATATAAAATTTAGACCATAAACTATTTCCCTGAATGTGCCAGAATATCGATGTACCCTAGCCAACGTAAAAATGATTTTTTATAATCGTTTGGGTTTTCTGGAAATGGAGGAACATTTGAGCATTTGATTAAATCCTGATATTTTCGTCTTAAATTGATTTCTAAATGTAGACAAATTTTTTATTGTCTTAACTGTGAGTGCATTGTTGAATTGCTTAAACTAAAATGAAATGCGAGGATTCTTTTGAAATTCCCGTATAAAATTGTTCAGTTTGGCAATGACGTTATAAATTAATGATCTAAATTGTCACTAATAAATCGATGGTGTTTTTATTATTGATTTCTAGAGTACAGGGTGCATAATGAGATACTAGTTGGGAATATTTAAGTGTTTACTTTTACTGGTTGGTTGAAAAATGCTCAAATTTTCATTTTAGGTGGAACTTATTGTGCTCTTCAATAAATCCTAATAGCATTTTTTAAAATAATTAGGGAGGCAATATTTGACTACTTTTTTCATGGGATTTATGTCCCGCCTGGGCAACACCCTTAGACGAAAAATATATATTTTTTAATTTTTAAATTTGTTTAAAAATGGGTAAAGGTGGACTGTTTTGGTCCCTCAAGAATACGCCACTTTTGAATAGTCGGCCTTAAGGTAAACCATTATCGATTTTGTGGATGTTATTAATTGTTGTTAATGTTTACAGTGACGCTTTTTTGCTCAACGTGTCTATTATTTTAGCTTTGTTTCACCTTTGCTCCAAGTTGCGAATCTTGCCGTGTATTCTGCACTAAAATGGTAAGTCATTAGAATCGGGTGGGTGGATCAGCGCATTACCTTAATGCGTATACTTCATCATTCATGAGTGTAACTGTTCATATCGTAATTAGGCATAAAATGGACTTTTATTTATTACTTTACATAAAATTTATGCCACATTATGAGGTTCATCTATGCATAAAGTGCGTTAAATTTTATAATAACACTTAATATTTAAAGTTGCGACTTAAATTTAGTTGGCATAGTAGAGGTCAAGGAAGATGTTTTTCTTGGAACATCAATATTTCTAATAGTTACCAAGATATTAATAGCTGTATTAACTTCACCAGTCTAAGTTTAAAATTTTTCTGAAAATTGGCAATATGAGAATTGGGTTTTTTATCTGCGGAAAGTCGACATGGCTTC
>JAHBCN010005175.1:10000-57436 GCA_019359885.1 Listronotus oregonensis
CGTAAGAAGATGGAGATTCGCAAGCATTTATCTCTTGCTGGGGACTGAAAGAGCTTTGTACACTGGGTACAACTTTTCGTGCTCTTTAAAAAATCCTAATAATATTTTCTTCTTAAAATTGGGTGAATATTGGACCACTTCAAAAATGGGATTCCTATGCCCCTACCCAAATATAATTCTTTTATATGCGCTTTCAAAATACTTTTAAAAGAACTTTGGTTTCGGTTTAGCCGAATCATCGATAACGTCATATCTCAAATTTGGGACATCCTGTAAAAATATTACTTTTATAAAGCGCGACTATTGCTATTATCGACGGGTGGATTTATGAAATTTCTTCTAAGTTAGAGATTCTCATTGTATACAAAGCTAAGCTTTAATATAATTAATGTAATATAATAACTTAATTACAAATACAAAATTTTGAAATTTAAAGTTTAAAGATGTGTCAAGGGAGGTTGCCACGGTAATAAGTATTTGGCAATCGATGACGTGATTGCTAGTACTATCTAGAAGAAGAAAAAAATGTTAAAAAAAGCTTTATGTTATGACGATTTTGGGTAGCAATTTTATATCTTTTGCCACATATCACCCGCCAAAGCCACGATGATCCGAACATTTTAGTAGCCAATTGTTCCTACCCCTATTGAGTACATTGCGCTTTTTACTATGACGTTAGACCGCCGGCCACGTGCTCTTGGACTATTAAATATTGTAAAGTTTATGTATAAAAGTTAATTATTATTATTTTTTAAATGTATCATTTAAAATTTGCAAACCAAAAATTATACCTTTCACCCATCATACACTATAAGTACATTCACTCTTAATACATCTAACAAAACATTAGATCATTTGTTATACTAATTTTTAGAAATCCAAGCTTTGACAGGTGTATATCAAATATGAAAAAAACCGCAGACCAAAAACCCATTTGGTCGTGATCATATCTAAAGGACATTGTTTACCAAACAAATTTTAGCCGATATCTGATTGTTTCCATGTAAAAATGCTATTTAAATTCCTGATTGTTCGATTGTTGCTAAAAATAAACGTGGGGTGAGCTCCACTTCGGTGGAATGTCGGACTTTCGAAACAGAAAATAAATTATTTTTAATTTGTTATATAAGTAAAGAGTTGTTGGCATTATTATTATGTTATATTAAAATATTTTGTTCATTTACATATTAAAACTTGACGTTGCACAGACGTATACCTACATCATACAGCTGGTTTCCGGAAGATTGGGTTTTACTGTTTGAATTAGAATATTTTTAACAAAAAAATAGAAACAACATATTTTGAATATAGCGAAGATGCAAACCCCACTTTATTAATTTAGGCGGTAAAACCGTAGTTTGACAATGGAAATTTGAATTTTACTTTCTCTTATTATATTGATGTTTGATTTCTTTAAAATAAATATTTTTGTTAACAGTCTTTTCCTAGTCAAACCACAAAAACTAATCACCGAGGAGGGTTTAAAAATAAACCGGATGTAACTTTTTACTAAACTGCAATAGGTATACAAATTTTACACTGTTTTTTCATGTATTTACACCCTAAATCTATGCTTAGTTGACATTTTATAACACGTACGTGACGACATTTTATAAACACGTAGTGATGTACCTCCCAATGTATTTGTTTAAGGCAATTTATAGTCAATTGAGCAGTATAAGGTCGAGTGTTGTGGTGTAGCAGAATGGTACTTTGATTGAATGGTTTCGCCGTTTTGAATGAAAGGCAGGTTTGATTTTTGCTACTGCAGGATTAATAATTTACCTCTTAACGACAATTTTTTTACTGGCAAAAATAAGGTTTTTAACCATTTGGTTTATGTTACTCATTTTCGGCCACTTGAGCCCAGCTGTTGACCGTTGTAAGGCCCTTATTAAAATGCATCAATTAAACACCGGTTTTAATAAAGTCAATTCGCCTTTTAAATACGCCATTTAAAATATTATTTAAAAAAACTTGTTTAAAATTTAAAATTATATTATAATATAAAAGCAGAATCTCCTATTCAAGAATCGGAAATAAAACTTTCTTTTAAAAACTAACCTACGTGGTATAGGGACGCTTAGATCGAACAAAATTAAATATGGAAAAAAATCTTTATTAAGTTTTGTTTTTTAAAAATTACTATAAATTTTTATTTACAAAGCTTTATTTTTTTTAGGTCACTTAAAAAATCAAACAAAAAGTAATACTTTTTTAACCGACCAAAAAAAAAAGGGCTTATTAATTCGACAAGTATGTATTATATCATCTAAACTGCAAAATATTCATATTATCATATTATAAACTATTAGTCCACGTACAGGCCCCCTGGAAGTTGATTACCACATACTTTATAATTCGAGGAACTTTTCTGACAGTCTACACACTTTTCCTCTGGGCTTTTCTCATTCCTCCCTTTTCCGCTCAAAAAGCCCATATTATGGCGATTTCTCAAGGTTCTAAAAAGTCACACCCAACTTTTTTTAACTAAAGTTACTGGAAATTTTGTTGCAAATGTAATTTAAACTTGTCCGCTTTTCATGTCTACCGCTCGAAAGATGCCCAAATGACAGGGTATTGAAAACCGATCACCACATACGAGTTTACGGTAAAATTAATTGTAAATAATTTATAAAATAGCATTTATGTTTGTCCACAAATTTTAAGCCCATTTTCAGTCCGACAGCTGGAAATTAATTTTGACGGGGTATAAAAATCGTTGACCACAAACCTAATTTTTCACTTTTTTTTCTTTTAAATTTATTGTAGAAAATAGTGATACACCTGACCGACAATTTAGTTCCGCATATTTTTAAAAAAATCATTAAATACGTTTAAAGGGCCATCCGTTTAATTACGTCACATTTTGAGGGGTAGGGGTGTAGAGGATTGTGACATTTGTACAAAGAGTATGGGAGGGTTATCAGCTTTCTGACATCACGTGTAAAAATCTTATTTCTCTTATCTTTCTATATACTAATAAGGTTTAAGTAGATTTTATTCGTTGGTTAGCTCACGCCTGCTGTTCTGCCATTCCGCGCGGCCCTTGCCCGTGAGTATGAAGGGTAAAAGATAACCAGCACTATCTCCAATGAACTTTTAGTCCGTTGTAGAACTGTGACATGTGACGTCGCAATAGGGGGGAGAGGGTTTCACAAATGTGACGTGTTGTGACAGGGGCGGGGTAGGGGTCTAAAAATCATAAAATTCGTGTGACGTTATTTATGGATGGCCCCTAATGAAATTTAATATAATATTTTAAAAGTTACACCTCATTTTACCTTCAAAAAAAAAAAAAAAAACATTAAAACATTTATGACAGTTTGGTGACAATAATTTTTCTTTCTTGAATAATTATTCTTTGCTTATTAGGTTTATTTGATTTCAAATGCCTCCTCCAAGACAGTTATCGTTAGCTAAAAAAAAGTGTTTTTATTTCATTTTAAATTTACTACAAACGTTTTGGCTTGTTTGGCCTTTTTCAATGTCTACAAAAAATATATTTTTTATTTTTAAATTTAAGATCCAAAACATATAAAGATAAGGGGACTTTTTTTTACAATTTAAAATTATATCACATACTATGTAAACAAAATAGATTTCTTCTCAGAGGTGGTCAAAAATATCATGTTTCAAAGTTTGTATGTTTGTATGTTTGTATGTTTGTATGTTTGTATGTTTGTATGTTTGTATGTTTGTATGTTTGTATGTTTGGATGTTTTGATGTTTGTATGTTTGTATGTTTGTATGTTTGTATGTTTGATGTTTGTATGTTTATGTTTGATGTTTGTATATTTGATGTTTGTAGTTTGTATGTTTGTATGTTTGTATGTTTGTAGTTTGTATGTTTGTATGTTTGTATGTTTGATGTTTGTATGTTTGTATGTTTGTATGCTTGTATGTTTGTATGTTTGTATGTTTGTATGTTTGTATGTTTGTATGTTTGTATGTTTGTATGTTTGTATGTTTGTATGTTGTATGTTTATGTTTGATGTTTGTATGTTTGTATGTTTATGTATGTTTGTATGTTTGTATGTTTGTATGTTTGTATGTTTGTATGTTTGATGTTTATGTTTGTATGTTTGTATGTTTGTATGTTCGTATGTTCGTATGTTCGTATGTTTGTATGTTTGTATGTTCGTATGTTCGTATGTTTTTATGTACGTATGTTCGTATGTTGTATGTTCTTTGTTCGTATTTTTTTTATTTTGTACGTTTGTATGTTTGTATGTTTGTATGTTTTGTATGTTTGTATGTTTGTATGTTTGTATGTTTTATTTTGTATGTTTGATGTTTGTATGTTTGTATGTTTGTATGTTTGTATGTTGGTATGTTCGTATGTTTGTAGTTTGTATGTTTGATGTTGGTATGTTTGTATGTTTGTATTTTTATGTTTGTATGTTTGTATGTTTGTATGTTTGATGTTTGTATGTTTGTAGTTTGTTTTTTGATTGTATGTTTGTATGTTTTTATGTTTGTATGTTTTATGTTTTAGTTTGATGTTGTAGTTGTATGTTTTGTTTAGTTTGTATGTTGATGTTTGTATGTTTTTAGTTTGATGTTTAGTTTATGTTTGTAGTTGTATGTTTTTTGTTGTATGTTTGAGAGTTTTTATTTTTTATGTTTTTATGTTTTTAGTTTTTATGTTTTTAGTTTTTTAGGTATGTTTGGGAGTTTGATGTTTTTAGTTTTTATGTTTTTAGTTTGTACGTTTGGTTTAGGAGTTTATGTTTTTTTTTTGATGTTTTTATGTTTTTATGTTTTTTTTGTTTGTATGTTTTTTTTGTTTTTATGTTTATTTGTATGTTTGTATGTTTGTATGTTTGTATGTTTGTATGTTTGTATGTTTGTATAATTTTAAATATTTTTTTCGGTTTTGACAAAAATGAAGTCATTATTATTCTTTTGGCAATCTTTTGACTTTTTCGTTTAAACCATTTATATAAAAAGTATTCCTATATGACATGACAAGTATATTTTTATTAATCCATCACTTCCACAATTATATCTTAGTTTTGAAGGCAATCTAAGTGCCACTTCTTACAGTGTGGAAAAAAATAATGTATTTCAGGATTTTAAAAACTTTGATCACTCTGTAAGTGGTATATGATAGCAAATTTAAAAAAAAAACACATAAAGAAAGGAAGGTAATTTTGCTTCTATACTTTTTACCCTAGCTTTGAACGGTTTCGGAGATATCGAGCTTCGTCGGCCATTGTCACCATCTAATTACTTTTGAAACATGTTATTGAATTTACTCGTTATCATTATTAGAGGACTGTATAAAAGAGCAAAGTGATCGATTTATTATTATTTTTTTAAAAAAAACCTGTTCCATTAAAAAAATCACTCTTTTGGCAGTTCTCAAAAATTTTTAAATATGTTTTATATATATATATATATATATATATATATATATATATATATATATATATATATATATTATTATATATATATATATATATATATAATATATATATATATATATATATATATATATATATAAAATACCTCTGTATATTAAATATGAAAATTAAATATTAAAAAAATGTCGCACAAGTGCAAGAGTCTTCAGGTCCAAGACCAAGACCCAAGACATCTAATTTCTTATTAGTTTTTAATCCCTTGTATTAAATAAAAAATAATCTTGGAGATGGGTACTACTTAATGAGATCTTTAATTTGAGATATCGCAAAAGACTATACAACGAACTGTTTCAAGTGGAAGAGGAATATATTGGCATTTGTTACATATTAACGTAGGTTTTAAAAATAATGTTTTATTTGGAAAAAATAATTGTCGCATATGTAATATACTGGATTGTAATAATTTATTTTGTATAGAAAAATATTGCAAAGCTAATACCCAGGGCATGTTACTTGTAGATATTTTTATTAGTAAAGAGGTCTAGAAGTGTGAAAAGTTAAATTTGTTTTAAAACCATTTTAATATCTTGCAAAAAAGCATTTTTGCACTTATTATTTGCGCAATATAGTTTTTATCTCCCATAACACTCAATTAAAATCCCCTTTTTGCTTCACTTTAATTAGGAATAAACTACATCAATTTATGACGATACTGGTTCAGCGCTTTATAAGACGTTATTTTTATTTTTTTAAGGACCTGTTTTCTGGTAAAGCTGCTGCTTAAGAATAGCATTATTATAATAAAGCCTCGTTTGGCTACCTGGCTTACGTTAATTTTTCTTTGGTTGGACTTTAAGACTCCTATTTGAGACAAATTTATGAAATATTTGGGTATAAAGCTGTTTATTCATAAAATTTAAATAAAAACGGCATAATTTAATGTGGAGGTAAGACGGAACCTGTTGCGTTGGCTTTTTAGTTATTGTTTTTTTGTAAGTTCGGTATGTTCTGCAAACATATCTCGGTCTAAAATCACAGTTTGGTCAGTGGGCGGAGAAAATTATCCTTCTAGAGATCAGGTATGTAGCTACCTAAGAATGTTTAAAAGGTGCCTTTCTATTTTTCTATCTTTTTGAACATTAGCCCATCAGGCTTATCTAAAATATTTTGCTTAGTTTTATGAAAGATTTATCTAAACTATAATAAAATAGGAACATACCTTTTGATATACAAACATACAAGGAAAAACAAAAGTACAAACTCAATCTAAAACTCAAACTTAAAACAAACCCGCCCTCAAAAAAAGCAAACATACAACTAAAACGTAAAACTAAAACGTACAAACGAAACGTCCAAACGTACAAACTACCAAATACAAACGTACAAACGAAAAACTCAAACGAACAAACGTACAAACGTCATTCCCAAACATTCAAACTCAAACTACAAATAAAATACAAACGTACAAACGTCAAACGTACCGTACAAACCGTAAACGGAAACTCAAACTCAAACGCAAAACGTACAAACGTACAAACGCAAAACCTGCAAACGAAAAGTACCACCCAAACTCAAACTTAAACACCGCCCAAACTACAAACACAAACTACAAAGTACAAACCAAACGTCAAACAACCCAAACGTACAGACTCAAACGTACAAACGCAAACGTTCAAACTACAAACTCAAAATCAAGTAATAACGAAAACGGTTGAAGATACATCACTAAGAAACTTTGTATAACAAATAACAAATAAAGACAATGAAAGTCCAATATTTATAAAGTATCTGTACAAACAAAGGCAAATGTTGGTCGTTTAAAGAAAAATAGTCCATTTGAACTGAAAAGTTTCTTGAATAACGTTTTTTTTTTTTTTTTAATCAGAAACCAATTTTACATATTTAAAAATTTTCAGGAGAATTTCACATCTGGCTAAAAAGTCTTTATTATTTTTCTGCTCTTCTGTATGAGCAGACAAAATAATAAAACAGTTTTATTTGCTTTAAATATGCTTTTTCGAAAATTTAAATAATTCGTTACTTAAATGTTTCTGTATACCACCAATTATATAAAGCAGGCTGTGTCTTAATTTAAAAAGGTGTTATAAAATAACCCTACATTTAAAATATGCTTTTTAATCAAATAATTCAAATCTACGTGTAAGGTTAAAGTTGCTCTTTATCTTCATTTTTTTGAGTATTAAAGAAATACATTTTATTTAGGATTTTAGTTTAAATTATTACCCAAAAAAAACAAAAGAAGATTCTTGGCAAGACCAAGACCGCAAGTTAATTTTTATATTTTATTAAAGAGACGGGATCTGACTTGCGCTACTTGGTTCTGGTTTGTTTTTCTAAAAATAGATTTTTTATGAACACCATTGAAGTTAACTTGTCACGAAAAAAAAACTCAAAATCTGCAGTGATAAAATTTTTATTTTGGAAGGTATTCACCAAAACCAATTTATAAACGGTCATAAGAAGTGTTAAAGAACGCTTTAACTTCAATTAATATAGTAGTAATATGGCTCCAAATTAAAACCTGACGTACAAATCTTAAACACAGTTCACGTGAAGAATGTCAAAATATGCTAAAACCAGAAATCGTAGCAAAATACAGGGTATGTTTTTCGATTAACCGAGAAAGATGTATACAAGCTCACCATCTTTTCAAGTAAGGATAACATTTAACTCAAGTTTTGGGTTTAAAAAAGCCGTGTGCACAACGGGACCCATTCACAAGGAAATGCACACATTTTAATTATACTTTTCAGTGACATTCAGGGCGGTTTAAAAAATGAGAAGGGATGATTTTTGCGTCGTTTTAAAATATGAATAAGTCGGAATTACCACCATGATTCTGAATCGAAAAAAGGGATTGGCGGGAGCGCAGTCTATGGTGGGACAGATGAATTGATTGCAGCGCTCGCTGTGGTCAAATTTTGTTTATTGATCTTGATCTAAATGTAAACAATTTCATAAAAATATTAAAATGGTGCAAATAGTTGTTGTAAGGTTGAATGTAAGAATACTGGCAAAAATAGAACTACAAATTTTTACATTTCCAACTGCTACTTGGACATTAGAAAAAAAATGAAAAAATTGATGGCACGCAAGGTGTTCAATTCAAATTTCCGCTTAGCCGAATGACTTTCGGGTTTCGGCTTAACCGAATAACTTTTAAATTTGACGTAACAAGAAGACAAACTTACCCATGGACTGTTTGTTTTTGCCTTTTCCAAAGTTTTTAATGATTTGCAAGTTTTAAAAGAAAAAGGTTCTTTTTAACTAAATAATCCATAAAGCCATAAACCTTCAACTTAGTAAAAAATATATTGGTGTTAAGTATATTAAAAAAGCCCCAAACTTATAAGTTTGTCAGGTGATTTTTTTACTTATCGGGCCAACTGCCAATTTTTGTCGGAGCCCGCTAGTTTTTGAGCTATGACGCCCCACTGACATAGCCTTAAAATTGCATAAACATTGCTAAAATTTTGCCGATTTTCATATATATTTGTAATGGTATCCAACAGTCATTTACACTGCTGACCATGTTTAAGTATATTTATTTATAAAAAATAAATAAATTTTGTTGAGGAATGGAATGACTCGGTTCTTTAGCTCTAAAGCGAGTAAGGTCAGAAATCAGCCTAGAACTAAGAAGAGCTTAGCATCAACGTTTTTGAATGCAAAAGAAATTTTTGTTTGTTGATGACCTTTAAACTAATAAAATAATACATTCGGAATACTATTGTTACCTTTTGGACCAGCTGGATATAAAAATTCGTAAGAAAAAAATCTGGGTAACATAAAATAATCGCCATTTTTAATCAAGACAACACATTTTCTGACACAAAAATCATTGCGAGAATCAGATAAGATTTCAAGATCATCTAGTGCTTTGGACCGGTCTTATAGCAAGAAGGCATTTGTGGTAAGACTGAGTAATAATTACTGTTGTTTCGGACTATAAGAAGGATTTATTTAATAACAAAATAATGTTCCTTAAAAACCTAACACACTTCTGAAAGATGTTGACAACAAATAAAGGAGGCAATGTTTATTTTGATTCACCTCAACATGTTACCGGTTTTGTAATTTGTATTAATGCCATAAGAACATGCTAATTTATTCATATAAAATTCCAAAGTACGACTTGTGGCGCCAGGTCCAACGAAATTTATTTTCGGATTTGTTAACAACAAGTAATTTATTATGCAATGCTTTTATTTATGTTAAATTTTTAATGGACTGGAAGTTTTATTTAAATTTAATTATGATTCCTATTTGGTGAAATTAAACCGGGTTAAACCATGTTTTGTAGTCTAAATAAATCAACTGCGTAATATTTTTTTACTTTTTATAGTTATAATCATAACATGACTTTTAAATATCAATGAGACTTTTAAGACATTTACTTAAAAGGCTAAATAATACAAAAACATTGCCACTAAACGATTAAAATATTGATTGCAAATTCTTGTCATTTAATCTAAAAGGGGTTTTACAAACAATGGTTCAACACAAGTTTTCGTGAACTGCAGTTCACTGGAACCCAGTTCAGAATTTAGTGTTGTATAAAAAAAAAGAAGAAAATTGCGATAACCTAACACCTAACCTATTAAAATGTTTAAAAAACTAATGCATAATATATATTTTTTGTGTTTGTTTTGTTAAATTTTACTTTTTTAAAAAACTAAAAAAAAGTTACGGATGATACACGCTAATATAACAGGTATAGGTATAAATATTTTTTAAACTGTTTGATTTGTCTAATGTAATATTATAAATTTCAGCGTTATTCATACATCAGGTTTAAAATTATGGACAAAAAGAATTTTAGAGCAACTAACTTTTCGGGAGAGAAGAAAATGTTTTAATTAATCTTGCAAAAAAACACAAAAATGAAGTAGAGTGTAAAAAAAGGATGGGACACCAACAAAAAAAAAAGCAGAGGCATGGCAAAAAATGTATACGGAATACAATAGCATACTTGGAGATCCTCATAGAAGTGCTAAAAAATAAATATGATAACATAAAGAAACGGGCCAAACAGAAATTTGCTGATAATAAAAAATATATCCCGGAACTGGGGGGGGGCCATTTAAAGATTTAGTGATAACTGACACTGAAAGTGACCTTCATGAAATCTTAGGCACACAGCTAACGGGGCTTACATCCAGGTTTAAAAGTGATGCCACTGCAGAATCTATTATAATTCATGTCGAGGGCGATAATAATCTCTTTGATAAAGAAAATTTTGATGATCTAGAGAAAATCCTGCAAAAAAGTTAGGAAAAGTGATGTCACCCATTCAGAAAATCCTTGTGTTGGCATTTATTCGGCGCAAGTAGATTCACAGGCAGAAACAGAAAAGAACCAAATAATAAGAGTTTCCAGCTGGACCCTTAGTCCTGATTTTGCCGATCTTTCATCTAATTTTGTGCACCAGTTAATTTAAAAATCTTCTGCAAATGACTGGGCTATATACACCGGCAATGTTAAAAAAGCCATTGTCTGATCTTCAAGAAAAAGCTTTTATGGAAAAACATAAATTAAGATGAAGCATTTCAGGAAAAGCATCAACAAGAGATGATAATTTTAAAAAAGAATCCCAGGCGAGAATGCAAAGCCTAGAAGAGGAACATAATTTAAAATGAAGATTTTGGAAAAGGAATATGCTGCAAAATAATCTTTTCCAAAAAATATAATTTCGTCTTTTTTTAAATTATTTTTCTGATAAAATATAGGTGTTTTGTTTTAGAGGTAATTTACCACAGAAAACTTAACCAAAATTATTTATCATATATGGATAATTTTGGTGTCTTTAAAAATGAAAAAGATACAGGCAGTACAAAAATAATCTTAAGATAATTTATTTAAGTCTAAAAGCTTTGTGATACGTAAAAATGTATAGTTCCTATAGATTAATACAGGTGTAGTACTATATGTGCAATAATTTGCTTCTAATTTTTTGTAAATATGTTGGTACTTACTTTATATTTTGTTTTGTTTTAATTAATATCAGTTATTTTTGAGTTTTTGTTTTTCATTTTTGAGTTTTTGTTATTTGTTGTTTTTTAGTTTTTGCATGTAGTTCTTGGAATAATACAGTATTTGATTATTATATATATTATATAATACACAGTATTTTATTATCATAAATTATACAACTTTATTGCAATCAAAGTTTTTTTGTTCTACACTTTTATACCAAATGAAAGTAAGTATTTATTAACGTATAAGGAACACTGTTGTGGAAACCACCCTGTGCATGTCCAATCATATTATTATTAACATTGTTCGTTAGATCTATTGCAGCTGCAATTTCTGCATTGATTTCTGGAGGTTCCACATCTCCCATAGATAATGCAATATTGTGAAGGACAGCTGCAGCCATCACAACAGCCTCCACTTTTTCTTGTTTTAAGCGGATTCCTAAAGAAAGTATTGGAAATCTTCTTTTCCAAATTCCAAATGATCTCTCTATAGGATTTCTAGTCCTTATTTGTGCCTCATTAAATAACTGCTCAGCTGGGGTTTGAGGATTTAATAGAGGTGTTATAGTGTATGGTTTTATTGCATATCTACTATCTGCTACAAGGAAGTTATCACCATATACTCTGTTTTCAAAGTCATTTCTGACTCTGCTATTTCTAAATATATTTGAGTCATGAGCAGAGCCTGGCCATCGACACACAATATCCTGGAATTTAATATCAGAACTGCAAATAGCCTGCACATTGTATGAAAAAAATCCTTTTCGGTTTCTGTAATTTTCACCATCTGCCCCTCCAGGAGATTAAATTTTAATATGTGTGCAGTCCAAAGCTCCAATGCATCTTGGTAACCTTGCAATGCTAAAAAATCCTTGCCTCACAATGTTCATTTCAAATTCAGTTCTAGGCATTTTTATAAATTCTGGCCCCAATCGGGCAATTGATTCTAAAACCATATATATTTTTCGACTTGCCGTTGACTTGTCGATGCCACCAAAATCTCCAACAACTTGTAGAAAACTCCCAGTGGCTAGAAAGCGTAAGGCAATGCATACCATTTCAGTGGATGTTAGTGCATGGTTTCTAAAAAAATAAATATAACATTTTAACTTAAAATTTAATGTAATTAAAAATTTAAATCTTCTTGTCTGTAACAGATGAAATTTGTTCAGAAATTTCATCTATAATAAATCTTACAACTTCTTTCTCCAACCTAAATCTGGCCTTAAATTCTTTATCATTCCAAATGTTCAAATGGTCTGGTCTATTTCTATATACTTGTGGAGCCTAGGGTTCAACATTATTAAGTAATTCTACAAAATCTTTCGTCTGTTATATCTTCCCACAAAGATCCATTTTTTAATTATAAAAACCGAAAAAATATCAAAATTAAAAATATAAAAACAAAAATTTTAAACACAAGGTGATCTGTCAAAAAAGTGAGGTTCAAAGGTTTAAAGGAGTTTCATCTTGAACGCCCAATTTCGGACGTTCGGATCAACCACCGTTCACCGTCTGAACTGGCTATGTACAACGAGTTTTTTCGTTGAACCTGATCAGCGTGAACTTCGGTTGAACGTCCATTGTAAAACCCAAAAGGCCTAAGTTCAGATTTCCCCATATTTTCACCCAAGGCAAAAGTTTTTATTGGAATTCCCCATTTTTATAAAATAATGAGTTAATTATTTATTGAATCGTATTCAAGATTTGTACGATCGGTTTTAATTCGGATCCCATATTACTACTGTTCTAATTAAACGTAAAAGAGTCTTTTAACATTTTAAAGACCATTTTTAAAAATTGGTGTTGGTGCATTACCTTCCAAGAATAAGAAATTTATCACTGCACGATATTAGGGGTTTTTTTTTTTGTGAAAATACTACGACACTTCAACTTTAAATAGCTACAAATAATTTTTCAGACCTACAAAAAACTTCAAAGGCATTCATAAAAGTACTATCATTTTTAAAAAGAAAACAAGGAATCAAATAGCGTCATGTCAGATCGCGTTCTTAAAAAGTATAAAAATTATCTTATAAGCTGATTATATACAAAAAAAACTAGTAACGGTGATCAAGCCAATACCCGTTAACAGCAGACAAAAACATAATTGCTTCCTAAATTTACAACTTTCCATCAAGGATCTTTTAAATGAATGTCAATTTTTTTTAAAATGTTTTGTAAATAACCATATTTAAATTTCATTACATAATCCCAGATAAACAGACAAAAACACGCTTGTTTTGATTTAAATTAATTTACTGAATTTTTCAATCATGTTGTAAAAACATCCGAATTTTTAATTTATTTTCTTGTTTCACTAATGCAAAACCAGAGATTGTCCTCCCCTTTCTTTTCGTATTTAGAACATGTCTGGTAACACCCAATTTCAATATTTTCACATATCAACACGCTGAACATTTACCTAACTCCGTTATAGGATGCCAATTTCAAAACTTTTAGTGCAGATATCTTAAAAATAAAATAGTTGGAAAACTGCAATTTAAAGACAAATGTAACTGGAACCGCTATACTAAGTTTATCGATCATTTAATCACTTTTTAATTTTACACAAAGCAATAAACCTTGTAAAATAACCACCCTTTTATCAATTTACTTTTTTGGCATGCATTTAATATAGGGTGTTTATTCACACTACTTAAATATTTGGAGATTTGGGGAGAAAAAACTTTACAGGTTTTCATGGTCCGAATACTTTAGAGATGAAGTAACAAACAATGTGAAGTTCGGGGCTTCTCAAGATGGACTTTAAAGGTGCATAAAAGTAGCACACGTGTTGCTCTGTTGGAAGCTGCCAAACAAGGAATTATACTTGCCAGCTCTTCGGGGCAGAAGCTGTAAAAATACCTTAAAATAGCGACAGATCCCCTACAACACGCCGGTGGGCAAAGAAAAGCTTTCCTGCAATCGTGGATTATAAGTAAGACGAACCGCTTTTTCGGCTAAGGTTTTTAATCCCCCAATGCAGGGGTCTCCAAACTTTCCAGCCTTAGGGCCATACTGAACTCCAGTAAGTTCCGAGGACCAAAACCATATTATCATTGTTCCGGTGGTAAGAAGTGAAATAGTCCACTGATGAAAAAAAATCCGAAAAAGTACACAACGTTTAAAAAGGCTGCAAATCGGACTAAAGTCCGCAAAACGGCAACACCTATTTAATTTTCCTGTCATTATCTGTAATTTCTAGATTAGTCGTAGAGTACGAGCCATGAGGAGTAACGGACACGACATCTGGTGGACACAAGCGATAGAAGGACTACCTACCTTCTATCGCTAAAAATGGCGCTAATAGCACTTTCAGAATAATCTCGTTGGTTCGAGAAAGTTCTGGTGTCTTCCACTCACCCCCTAGATGGCATAAGGAATATATAAGAAGGCTAGTGGCGCAACCACAAGTAAGTTCCCATGACACTGTTGTTAAAAAAAATATTGCATACCTCCTTAAAACGTGTTTGTGCGTGTTTTTTTAAATTTAAGCATTTTATAAATATTTTGATTTGAATTGTTGCTTTTGTGTGTGAATTAGTAGTATGGAAAAAAGGAAAAATTGATAGTGAATGCAGAAAATTCAAAGATCAGTGGAACATTCAGTATTTGAACATCCCTGAAAATATATCCCTCAACTGTTTTTTACAAAAATGGACATTTTGGTGGTTTTCTTTGCCTTGGATGAGTCAACGGATGTGTCGGGGTACTGCTCAGGTGTTGATTTATATTGAGGAGTAGATAAAAGCTATGAAGTGCACGAAGAACCTTGATATGTATAGTATTCATGGCACAACTTCTGGTACAGATATTTTTAAAGGGTTGAAATGCCCATTAATCAAAAGATTGATGGAAAAACTTGAAATGTATTACAACTGATGGAGGCAAAAACATTAGTGGGAAAGGTAAAGGAGTTCCTTTTTGGTCAAAGGCTGTAGAAAATGACGGTGGTTCAAAACCATTAGTCTTACATTGTATCATTCATCAACATTCTTTGTGCGGAAAATGTTTGGATATGTCTGACGTTCTGAAACCAGTCATATCAACTGTTAATTTTATCAGATCTTTTGGGCTGAATCACCGACAATTCCGACAATTTATTGAAGAGATTGGAGAAACGACTTACTTTATCATACTGCCGTACGCTGGCTTAGTTGTGGGAAAGTCCTTCAGCGCTTTTTGAACTTCGAGCAGTGATCGAAATTTTTTGAATGAAAAGCATCGCCCTCTTACTGAATTACAAAACAACGCATGGCTGTGGAAGTTAGCATTCTATGTTGATTTGACAAAACATGTGAACGAACTGAATTTGGGATTGCAAGGAGAAAACCAGCATCTTCCTGATTTATACACAAATATCAAATCATTCCGTAAGAAATTGAGACTGTTTCAATCACAACTACGAAGTAAAAGTTTTTAACATTTTAAAACATGTGAAATATTCAGCCACACTACTGGAGACTGAGTTTCCTATCGATTTTGCAATCGAAACTTTGAGTGCTTTGAAGATAAATTTTGATACTCGTTTCTCGGACTTTGATGTCATTGCAAATCAAATTAAGATTTTTCAGAATCCTTTTGATACTGACATTGAAACCGTAGCCCGTTGGAATTTTATAAGAGTCTTCCACTGACACAATTGGATAATTTGCATAAATTTGCTCGTGGTCTGTTTTTCTGTTTTTGGTACTACTTATTTGTGTGAGAAAACCTTCTCCAAAATGAAGTACACAAAAATGTTTACAGATCGAAATTAACTGATGAGCATCTTAAATCTCTTTTAATAATTGGTAAAGTAAAATTAGTCCACAACTACAAACTATTGTCAGTGGAAAATCTCAATTACATAAATCTCATTAGTATTTCATATGTCATTATGTTTGTTATAAGTTATGTGATTATTTAAAATGTATAAAATGTTAAGGTTGGATTCATTTCAATAATTTGTTAGTTATTATATACTAAAGTTAAATTTTCTGCATATTATACATGTCTTTACTCATTACAATTCTGTGTTTCTTTATCCAACTTATCACAAAAACAATAACAATAAGCCTACAAGAATGTTATGAGTTAGCGGAGTTAGCCCATGACCATATCAATGTAGATGTCATATTAATAATTATTCAACATAAAATTAGAATACTTCAGTAAATTAAATTTAATTTGCTATAAAAATTATCTGTTCTCTAAAGGAGTTTTCAAGTATGCTAGCTCTCCGCGGGCCGACAAATCTGTCCGCGGGCCGGATGTGGCCTCGGGCCGTAGTTTGGGACCCCTGCCTAATGTATGGGGACTCCATTCTTTATGCCTGAGGACAACATTCAAAAAAGAATCGATTTCGAATACATACAGAGTTTATAAAGAAAAAAATATTTTATTGCTCAAAGATGAATCCAAGCTTTTTAAAACTGCTGCGGCTGCGGATGTAATGTATTTGTGCCAGTTAAGATTATTCTTAAAAGAAAAGCCAACAAGATTAAACGACTTTTTGTTCTGCAGAACTCAGCCTCCCATATGCGATGGCAGAGCACTGGTAGAATTTTTTCGCGACAGGAACCATGACTGTATTTTGGAAGCTTTAAACTAGACAACATTTTTGGCGCTCCAATCTGAGATTAGCTTAAGGTGTTGTGAAAGAGATATTTGCATTACCTACCCTGCGCTTGCTTTCCAAATAGGGCTAGAGGCTGACTTGAGAAATTAAATAATAAAGTGTATATTTTTAAAGTCAATAAATTGAAAATAAATTAAAAAATGATTAAAATACAAACTAAAATTACGATAAGTTAAAGGTATTCTAACATAACATATATCGTAAAATTTAACCCTGACGCAAAAAATTTCGCACCTGTAAAACTACAGGTTAAAAAAAATTTTTAGATTATCTAAATTATAAAAATCTGATAGTTAAAGTACGTTTTTTTGCCTATGTTGTCTTTAAATATTTATTTGGAAATTTATACAAGTTAACCAACTACCGCACTGACTTGATCTTAATATAAGAACAAAACATGTTTACTTACCCGTATTTTAATCCTATCACAAACCTGAATTAAACAAACAGAAAAAAATGGTTAAACGCTTCATTTATTAAATCAAACGGGATCACGCCCTGCGATGGTGGCGTGTAGGTTTAAATAATATTTTTTTTCTAAATATGTCATTTATCATTATTCATCTCTAAGGAATTGCTTTCCTACAACTCTTAGACTGCTTTATGAATATATCTAAAGAAGAGACGTTTATCCCATTATTAACCTCACTCTCATAAGAAAGTTTCTTTTCTTTGCCCACCGACGAGCTCGAGTAGACCTCAGAGATGTAAAATTTCAGGAAATTTAAAATCGTTCGCAAATATTCGCGAAAGTTCGCGAATATTTGCCGAAATTGGATACGAACATAAAAGGGCCGCAACTAAAGCTCCCACGCTATTTATTTTCGAGGAATAACCAACAGAAAACAAAAATTATTTAATGTATTTTTTTATTTTTGCCAACAGACCTACAGGCTTTACTGACAAGACAACGCAACAATATGTACTTAAAAAACTAACCAAAACTTGTTTTGGGTACAAGTAAAAATAAACACCGTACTACTATACTCATTAACATTTTAATAAACATTTCATAAAGTGAAGTTCAAAAACGGTCCTCTAGAACACCAGCGCCATCTTAATTTACTGCAATTTAAGGGCCATTTTTCAAACCCAGAGATGATGCTCCTTATTTTTAGGCTCCATGCCCGAGAACAAATAACAAATTTTTGCTACCACACCACAACATACCGGTATCACAGCATAACTGACAAAGAGCAGCACGATTTCACGAATTGGCGGAAAAATACAGTCATTTTCCTCGCGCAGGTTCAGCCGCCATTTTGCTCGGATATGATATGTCTCCTTTACTTGAACTGTAATAGTTTCGTGTGCGTTTTTTCGTGTTTTGTGCTTAAAAATATCAAAGGCGCCGCCGTGAAGAGATCGTACTGCCTGTTCATTATGCTGTGCCACAAGTAAATATGTTGCAAAAATTTATTTAAAACCAAAAAAAAAACAATTATGAGCTTCCCTCACAGTCCAGTCACCCCACTCCCAATTGAAAGATGTCAAAGGCGATGGCGCTTCAATCATTGTTGTTGCAAAATGACCAATTGTGCATACAACAGGCGCAATAAAAAAAAACAATATGCGATCAGTTACGAAATCAGCAGTAAGATGAAGATAGTTGCAGTAATTTAAATGCTAATATTCGGGCTAACATAGCAGGAAGGAAGGAAGAAATGCGAATTTTCGCGAAAGTTCGCGAAAATTCTCATTCCTTACTTGGAAATATTTGCGGCCCATACCTCTAGTAGACCTGCATCCATAACTGGTTCCAGAGTGCCCGCCGTCACTTGGTTTCTTTAGCCCCAGTATCTACTAACATTTCGGATACGTACGACACTGATTTTTGCAATAGGTAATAATCGCACTTGATTATCCTTTACAGACATAACTGTACCCTCCGTTGACTTCGTAATACGTAAGGACAAGTCAATCACGAGCATGAAAAATGCCACATGACTTAATTTATTATAATTATAAATTACTTCCATTTAATTAACAATTATATATCTAATTATTTCTTGCGGGAGACCGATTTGTAAAACTAATCATTATTATCAATCGTATATGATAGATTGGAAAAATAAACTTTTATTTACGACATTAAAATGCAGGCCATATATTTAAAATGTCTTCTAATTAAATTGAGAGTTGTTAGTTATAACTATTATTATTAGATAACTTAATAAATATTATTATTGTCAAAGGTTTAACAAAGTTATGTGACAGGTTAATTTTTTTTATAGTCGCTTGCTATTCATTATCTTACGAAATAGTAAATGAAAAATCGAAATATAATAAAAAGTTTTATAATTATGGTAAAGATTTATTAGTAAGGTGGATTTAAAATAAAAATACTTGCATGAGGAACTGCGTTTGTGTAGGGTGTTTTACATTTATGTCTTTACATAGGGTCTTGAATATATTAAGTGATAGGGGATTTGTAAACCTGAAAGACCAAAAAAAAAACATGTCAAACAATATCGCAATATTTCTAAAAGATTAAAAAATTATTTTAGTATAAATACCACTTAACTCTTGTAACTGTTTATAATACACCCAGAACATTAGCTGTATAGTTTTTTATTATTATTTTGTTGTGTAAAAAATGTGTATAAAACCTACAAATTTATATTACAAATAAACGCATTGTTGCTGAAAATCGATCATCCATATTATGCAGAGGTGATTGTGTATATTTAATACCAAACTGTGCAAGATAATCAAACAATTCTTAAAATTATTTTTGCACATACCCTTATGTATGATTCTGAAACAATATTATATAGTTTAAGACCACAATTCTGCAAAATATTTGACGCCAAAATGGATATTAAATTAAAAGTAGATTGGAGCACCAAAAACCCTGTTCAGTTTAATGTATTAAATACACAATCATGTTCGCTATCGCGAAAAAACTCTTCCAATACTTATCTTTTACTTATGAGCGGCCAAGGTCTGCAAGACATTGAATTATTTAATCTTGTGGGTCTTACTTTCGAGAATAACCTTATTTAGCATGAATATACTACATATATCTAATCCACAGCAACTTCAAAAAGCTTGGAGTCATTTTTCAAGTCAAAAAGGTTTTTTCCCTTTTAATCTGTATTCTTTGTATGTATACCAAATCAGACTTTCTTTAGAATCCTGTTCTTAAACATTTTTGGCAGCGTTCTGGTTAGAAAGCAGGAGCTCGATTCTGTAGGCAATTTTATGACATTTCTTTTTTTACCTCTTTCGAAACAGTGACAAACTTATGAGTTACTTTCAAGAAAAACAAGGACATGTGATCCTTATTTTGACTTTCCCTTTCTTTATAATTTTACAGAATCCCAGCTCAGTTACCTTTTTTAACGCATAAACAAATTAAAAGCTAATTTTAAATTTAAATTACTTAAATATTGCTAACTAAAATTCAAATTATTTAAATATAAAACGCTGGTAAAATCTAATTTGCGGCTTTTATCATAGAAAAGGTTGTTTCGCGCGAAACAAAAAATATAAGACTATAACTACTGTCGAAATTTCGCAAAAATTAAAGAATTGGCGAAAAACAGCGGCGTGCGATCTATGGAAGCAAGAGAAGCAATGCTTTCCCTAAAATCATCAACCGACCAAAATTCTAACATTTGAAGTTTTGAAAAATAGTTATAATATATTATTAATTTCCTAGTAAACTGCAACATCCTAAATATAAAAGATAATACCTAGTAAATAGGTGAGTTTTTATAAAATGCTTTCCTTTTTCCAATTTGCACCTCATATTATTTTGTTAATTGCCTATCTATATGTGTAGGTTGGGGTAAATTTAGATTAGATTTAAGTATACGTACACCTGTGTGCTCTAGGATTTTCATTTTTTTTTATATAAAAGGCAAAACATGGGAACTACACCAAATATATACCAGATGTTACTAGCCTCAATGGAAACACTTGGTAAAGAACAATTTTATTTTGAAATTTTCCATAAAGGTTGATTTTTTTAGTAGCCTCTCTAGAGAAAAGTTTCAAAAGTAAATCCTTTATGTGTATTTTTGTTTCATAAATTTGGTCAAAATTTATCATTAAATCCCAAACTTTGCACAAATACCTATGTTTTAAAAAACCATAGCTAGTTTTGCCATAGAAGCCACAAACTTAAATAAAACAAGAAAAATATTTTACCTGAAAAATTTTTTCTCAAAATTTTAGCTACGAAACACAGTGTCTATTGTCAGACTTGTCAGACTTACAATAGTTTTTATCTTTAACCTAACAAAATTTTGTCGCTGAGAAACCAACATATTGGTTTTGTCCAGGTAAGTGCAGCTAAGAGTTTTGCCAGTAGAAAACAGGTCGTTACTACAACATTTTGCCAGTTTAAAGCACTTTAGTGAAATAGTCAGTCCAAGATTTGATGCATGGAAAATGCAGATATTTTTTACAAAATTTTGGATTTGACAATAAACTTTAATTGAATTTAAAAAAAAATATCAATAAGGAGGGTATTTTTTTGAAAATATTAGACTTTTTATATATATATATATATATATATATATATATATATATATATATATATATATATATATATATATATATATATATATATATATATATATATATATATATATATATATATATATATATATATATATATATATATATATATATATATATATATATATATATATATATATATATTTTGGTGTAAGTCCCAGGTCCCCTTTTTATATAAAAATTTTGAAAATGCTTGAGCCGTCACTGACGTATGGATACTTGGTTGAGCGTATGCTCATTTATCAAGTTAGTAACCGAATTTTATTTTTAATATTTATGCCTACAACCAACGAACTTAAGGACTAGAATTAACCCAACGCCAGTTTGTAGGCAGGGTGTTTGGTATAGTGATCTGTTTGTTTTTTGTTTGGGAAAAACGTAAAGAAATTGCCAGATCTTAAAAACCAAAATTAGGAAATTATCTTGAAAATGTAATAACATTATTTAAAAATATTGGTTTTTGTATTAATATAGGCAACATCGATTTAAACATAAACATTTATTGATATGACAGTTCCAAGATCCGATTGCACCGGCAACAAGGTTGATTTGGACAGCTGCTGTATTCGTTTGATAAAAAATTATATTAATTCAAGTATTGTACGCACTTTAATGTCATTTTATCTCTTTGTATAAGGTTATATTATTTAAAAACACGATTTATAAACTGACTCGATCAATAGCAATCGAATTGAGCATCTAAAGTGAATGACATATCTGTCTGTCACTTCAGATAATAAACAAAAATAGTTTTCTGGCTTTAAAAATAATTTTAAATAAAAAAACAGTAATTGATTTATAAAAATGTTATTTTTGGTGCAATTCCATACACAATAAAAACGTTATTATTTCCGGAGTGATGTTATTCAGTGTGTTGAATCAACGTTGTCGGTGCAGAGTGTTTACAAAAACTATCCCGCTTTGCCCCTTTAATTAGGTTAATGCCAAACAAGGGTTGTTTACTTTATTTCTATCCAAGAATTCGTTGCTTACAATCCAAACTACATTTTTTTTAATTTTAATACTATTCGCCGTTACTACATACACAACGTATATATTTATATTAGTATTTGACTAAATCACGAGCCGTCCATGCTTGATATTGTATTTTGGAGCAAACCAGAAACCTTTTCACCTCAGAATATTTTTCGCCAGTTCTTTCGGTGATGTCTGCTCGGCGTGGGCGATTTTTATTGTTAAGGTTGACCTGTAAATTGTTTTCGAACACCATTGAACGGAATTTGGAAAGTTACATTAAAAAATATATTGCGTAAACGTGACAGCAAACTCAAACAAAATAAACAAAATCATATTTTTCAAACAAAAAAAAAACATTTATTATACAAGGTGACTAAACGAAAACGAGCGAAGGTCCTTTTTGAGTACTTTTAATATTTTTTAAAAAAGAAATAAATTTTTAAGTCATATGCAGCAACCCCTCCCTGCAACCCTTTGACCAAGGCAAATTTCACCCCTGGAATTTAAAATGAAAGGTGGAAGGTAGTACCTTGTTTGAAACCTCTTTTGTTTCTCTTTATGTACAGGGTTTTCCCGTATAATTGCGCACCCCTTTAAAATCTTTATTTTTATAGATAAAAAAATAGTTTATATGAAAGTTGCAGGATTTTTCATGAAGATTTTCATAGTGTAAGATAGAAAAACAAATGATGATCGGAAAATTAACAAATCACTATCAACTTCGTTATTTTAAATGGAACACCCTGGATATGATTGAAAATTTAAATTCTGCTAATCTTCCTTATTAACTTATCTATGTTCGGATAAACGAGTTGCAAGTTATTTGAATTTAAAATCTGTTCTTATAAGCCATAGTTAGCCATGGATACAACCCAAAATTGACTTCTGTCAAATATTTATATTTTTGTTTGGTTTCCAAGACCGACCATGGCTAACGCGACTTAACTTTGCCAAACTTTGGGTTGTATTCATGGCTAACTATGGCTTATAAGAACAGATTTTAAATTCAAATTACTTGGAACTCGTTTATCGAAATAAATAAGTTATATATATTTGAAAAGATATTAGCAGAATTTGAATTTTCAATATATACAAGTTTCCATTTAAATAACAAGTTGATAGTGATTTTTAATTTCCGAAAATCTTGTTTTTCTTTTAACCATGAATTTATGAAGACTTTATATAAACTACTTTTTTCTATCTATAAAAATAAAGATTTTAATGGGGTGCGCAATTATACGGGAAAACCCTGTACATATCTATATTAAGCCGTTTTGATCCAGTAGTTTTTAAAAAACAAAGTTTTCAAAGAAATGCAAAATATTTATTTTTTTGTTGCATGAATGGATTTTTAATTTAAAACGATCTGACAAGGGAGGGAGCATTTCATACCTAATATCCAAGAATGAAAGGGGGCAAAGTAGCACCTGGTTTTAAAGGCCTTTTTTATATTCATGAAGATACCTACATTAGCTCATATGGTGCAGCAGTTTTTGATATCCAGATTGGCAATGAAAAAATATGAAATTTTTCTTTGTTTTTAATTTAATAATTTTTTTTCAACATAAAAGTTTTAGTAAACTTGATAATTTTTTTTTTAATAATTAATTTCCTAGAGCCAAATTTTAGGTAGCTAATCTTTAAACACAATTATTATTAATCGAGATAAAAGGTATTTCTTATCTTAATGTCAGGTAATGGATCTTTGCATCAATGCGGTAGTATTATTTCGTTTTTTTTCTTAAAAAAATACTTTTTCCGGAAACTAATTTATTTTGTGTTCAGATACTAAAATAAAATTGGTGTATACCACGCCAAAGAAAATATAAATTTTTAAAAGGTTTTTGGAAATAACCCAAATTCTATACGCACAGCACAAATGTTTAACGAAATAAAGGTACGCTAATTCACCACAACTGTGTGTGACTTAGCGAAAAAAATTCAAAGGACAGGATCGGTACAGCTAACAGAAATACCGGTAAGAAACGACCCTCCATAAGTAGGTGTTTTAGGACATTTATTAATACATCCTGCTGTTAGTATTCAAAAGCTACCAAGTACTTCTGGAAAGGCTATTTAAAAAAATATATTTTTACCATTATAAAATTAAACTGGTTCAATAAATATATGAAGCTGACTTTAATCGACAACTAGAGTTATGTAAAATAATGACCTAAAAACTGCAAAATAATGCAAGTTTTCCATCTTTTATCTGTTTCTTCGATGAATGCACTTTTTATTCAAATAGCACTGTAAACCGACATAAGAGTCGTTAGTGATCTGAAGAGAATCCTATGATATGCCATGAGGCACATACCTAGCATTTACAAAATTAAATGGACCATATACCTAGAAATCTCAATGGAGAAACCTATCGACAATTATTGGATGATGATATCGGTTCAGCAATAACCAATATTATCTAAAATAATTTACAGACCAGCGAGATAGAGCAGCTTAAGTGCTGTTCGGGATTATTTAGACACCCAATACCCTTGTCGCTGGATCGGCCGAAGAGGTACCATTAAATGGCCTGCTTGATCGCCAGATATTTCACCACTGGATTTTTTTACTGCGGTTACATAAAAAGTAAAGTGTATGCCACTTAACCAGAATCTTTTAAAGACTTGCGCAAATGCATCATTTTCAAATGTAATCCAATTGCTTCTGAAATAACAAGTCTTTTATGGCATTAATTGGAGTCTAAATTAAAACTTTTGTGGACTTCTGGTTAAGACGAAAATAATTATAACTTTTTTTAAATGCACCAACCTGTATAGTTACTATTATCGGACGCAGAATGAAAAACTACATTAGAATAATTATAATTAAAGTTTTTCTCTTAGTAAAAATGTGAGCAAAAAATTTAACTAAAAAACACTTTTCGCAAATCATCTTACCATTGAAAACATTATTATGTTAGTTGCTATAGCAAAAGGTATTGCATTTAAAAGCAAAAAGTTAGGATGCACCAGCAAAACCAAAAGTTGACAAAAAATTACATTACAATTGTTAAAGGCATTGATGTTTACTATACAGGGTCCTGCAGCTCACCTCCCGTCTTATGTAGCTCATTTATTATTCACTGTAAAATTTTTATATTTTGCAGACGTTATATTTAACCCACGGTGCATTTCAGGAAAATAATTTTGGTTATACAGGGTGTCACAAAAATGTGACGTCACGATGGTGCCTTTTTTTAATGGAATGCTCTGTATTTTTTGGTATATTTAGGTACCTTTTGTAGTCATTAATATTCCTTTAAAATTTTGTCAACATCGGTTTAGTAATTTCAGAGAAAAAAAATAAAATATAAAAAAAAACTGTTTTGCACCATTGAATTTAAAAATGAATAAAAATGCCAATAGTGCTTGATTAATAGAATTAAACAAGGAACTTATTAAGTAACGTAATATCAGGCGCTTAGGTCATGTTTGGTTAATTCGAACTGTACAAGGTGTCCAAAATTTAGTGTCAAACTTTTCAAATTTGAAAGCACTTTATTTTTCTTATTTTAAATATGAGCTCCTGTATATTTTTAGGTCGTTAGATAAAGAATTAAAAAACAAACATTTTTTTAATTATAACCCTATCAAAAGTTCTAACACATTAAAAGTTATTCGTTGAAAACTCATTTTGGCAGCTATTTTAATAGTAATACCATAGAATAAGAATGATAGGTGGCTATGAAAAACAATTAATTTCATTGGAGTTTATTTAACTTACAGAATCTTATTTTAACGTATTATAAAAATTCGAGTAAATTATTATTATTTATTAATTAAATTAAATTAATTTAAGAAAAACCTTTAAATGTTAAATAAACCTAATTTTAAATTTTAATACCTTTTGGCTAACATTTATGTAACTTTAACCAATTTTTAGGTAATAATTAACGTTATTAGGAAACTCTAATGTCAATAAATTGTTTTTCGTAGCCACCTACCATTTTTGTCCAGTGATATTACTATCGAAATAAATGCCAAAATGGGTTTTCAACGAATAACTTTTACTGTGTTAGGAATTTCGATAGGGTTAAAATTAGAAAAATGTTTGTTTTTTATTTTTGCATCTAACGACCTTAAAATATACAGGGGCTCATATTTAAAATAAGAAAAATAAAGTGCTTTTAAATTTGAAGAGTTTGACACTAAATTTTGGACACCCTGTACAGTTTGAATTAACCAAACATGACCTAAGCGACTGATATTACGTTACTTAATAAGTTGTTCTATTGATATTGATATTTTTATTTATTTTTAAATTCAATGGTGCAAAACAGTTTTTTAATATTTTATTTTTTTTCTCTGAAATTACTAAACCCATGTAGACTAAATTTTGGAGGAATATAAATGACCACAAGAGGTACCTAAATATACAAAAAAATACAGAGCATTCCATTTAAAAAAATGCGCCATCGTGACGTCACACTTTTGTGTGACACCTAGTATAACCAAATTTTTTTCTTGAAATGCACCTTGGGTTAAAGGTAACGTCTGCAAAATATGAAAATTTTACAGTGAATAATAAATGAGCTACATAAGACGGGAGGTGAGCTGCAGGACCCTGTATAAGAAAACCGGTTTTTCTTTAAAATAGCCCTATAAACAACGGAGATTATCGACCGCTCTGGTACTTTTTACGTACCCTGTATAATAATTTGATATTTTTACATTATTCTTTGTTTCTATAAGACGTAAGACCTAATCTCACCATTTCAGACAAAAAATGTTGCATAATTTTTAGGTAAACCTCCTAACCCTAAAACCCCTATTTCGTTGATCTTAATGTTCGATCGTTCAATATCATTTTAAAGGTCAAACAGATCAAGCCTATTCTTACTTTTCTTTACATATGCTAGATGGCATACCAGCAATTATCCTGCTGCTCCTAAGCTTGCACCAACCTTAACTCGCCTCTTTCGAATCTCTTACGACTTCTCACTATAGATATATTTCTCTTTTTTTAGTTGTTTGTAAGCAATGGAAAAATTTAATTATTCCCGAATCTTAGAGTATTTGAAAAAACACAAAATTTCACATGACAGACAGTATGTAGTCCACCACAGAAGATCCACAGCTGATCTTCTTTTCTTTGTCTCTCACAACTGGAACAAGTCCCTTGAGTTACTTGGTAAATCCCAGATCGTTGATTGGGTCTGACATGATGGGCTTCTTAATAAACTTCCTTCCTAAAATCTTTTACCTAACCTTTGTTCTTGACTCTCCAGTTTCCTTTCTAATCGGTGTATATCAGTTATGGTAGATGGTGATTCTTACAGCTTCTACCAAGTTAATGCTGGGGTGTCCAGGACTCAGTACTAGCATCAACTCTGTTTATTTTTCACATCAACGATCTTCTCTCTTCCACAATTAATCCTATTTATAGTTTTGCTAACGATAGTACCCTTCATTTTAACATTTAATTTCTTATCCCACCCTGTAGGTCTGATTTAAAAAATAAGCGCAGGTCAAAGCAAAATTTTTTTTACAAGGTGTTAACCTAATCTTGGATTAAGGCGCCCAAAATCTTGTCTAATTTAATGCCTCCCCAACACAGTTATGCTCGCTGTCCCGAAAAAAGTCTACCAATGCTCATCTATTACATATGAGCGTCCAAGTTCTGCAAAACAAAAAATCATTTAATCTGGTGGTTAATATTTTTTAAAATAACCTCAACTGGCTCAAACACGTTACATCCGTATTCTCAGCTACCTTAAAAAAGCCTTCTTTTAATTTATATACTATGACTCCATTAAAAGAAAAGCTTGTTGTCTCATTAATAAACATAAACATAAACATAATATATTACAAAAGTTACAAATTCTATTATTTTTACATACTCAAGTATTATTTTGTAATCTAGTATAACAGTAATCATCTAAAACTAATTTTATGTTTTTTTGTTTTATTAATCTTGAGGGGGGAAACAGGCCTAAATTGATGAAACAACTTGTATGCACTGAATCCGCCCAATATAGTGATGGCACCAGGTAGCAATACAATGTGGTCGAGTGCAGCACACTAGAAACAGCTTGGTCTTTTTCGTGTTTTATATATACATAATATATAAGTTTAACAATAAGTACAAAAAACCGAAAAAAAAATAAATAAAAAGAAAATTTTGTTTATAAAACATTAAGAAAAAATTAAATTAAAGTAATCTTTATTTTGATGCATAAAATATTTGAGTTTTTTTCGAAGTGTTCCATTATTTTGGAAAATTAAATTTTTTATGTTTAATGGCAGCATATTGAACATTTTTGGAGCATAATAAGTAATAAATCTACGACAAAAAGAACTTTGAAACATAGGCATACAGATGTTATCAGTAGATATGCTAACCGACTTCTAACATAATAAGGGTAGTTTTTCCCATGTATTTCTTATGGGAGAAATTTAAGGTCCGACCTGCAATTTTATGACCATCTTCAACCCTTACTCAAAAAGGGGGTAGTTTTTGTAGAGTGGTAAATAAGGGTTGTAAATAACATCTGACGTCACCGGGGTCATTACACCATATTGGAAATAATTAATCTGACGTCATCAGGGTCATTTTGGAAATTAAATAAAAAGCCCAAATAAATTTCGCACCTAGCAAGATTCGAACCAGGTATAAGGTCCGTGAGGTAGCATCTCGTCCCAGTCGGCTACGAAGGTAATATTAAAGCCATATTTTCGCGCATTAGACGCGGTGAGGCGCTCACAGCTGTGCCATTTTAGCGAATAAGTCATGACGTTACGCTTACCGCGTCTTACAGCTTTTGTTAGCCGTCTCTAGAAGACGCCAACAAATTTGTAAGCCATCGGTGGAGGGGCAATTTGACATAAAATACGTTGTGAACTGTTTACCGATTTTTGGTTATAATTGTTTAATTAGTTTATTATCACAAGACAACATATATTTCCATTTCTTTTGTGCAATTTTACGTAGCAAGCGCCATGACTACTGAGGACATGAACAATGTAATATGTAAGACGCAGGTCCACATTCCGTCATATGATGTAATTTTGACATTGTTGTAAGACATGCATTTTTGCGATCAATTTTCAATGACATCACGCTGTAAGACGCTTAAAGACTCTCCTGTAAGCCGCCTAGTCGCGAAAATATGGCTTAAATATTACTGCTGTGGAATAGATGCATAGTGTCTAGCGTATGACGTCGCCACAGCAGGTGTAGAGCCGGAGCGCTACCGCAGCGCCATGAAGCGTATTGAATAAGAAGTTGGAGTAAATATATAACATCCGAGCGTTATGACGTCCCCACACGCGTAAAGTAAAATTAGCAAGGCCGTAATTAATAATATTGTTTAACCCCGAAATATATCATAAAATGACTAGTTAGTACACGGGGGGTAAACGATGTAAAATGAGACATCGGTGGGTTATTGTGGACTTAGTAACACACACAGTTAAAGAATACTTCGAAACTAAAAAAAAATATGACGGCCACCAAATTATGTCAGCATATGTAAACAACCGGGTAGCGCTAAGCAGTTGATGTGATGATGCGGATAAAATCGTTGTTAGGGTACTTGGATCAAGCCATTGATTTGGAGATGCATAGTAGAAGGATTTATCACGCAAATTGTAAGACATACCGGTCGGTATCGATTAAAGTCGGAACTTAAAATGCTGATGTAGGAGTAAAAAATTAGAAACAAGGTTTAATATAGGCATGTTCAAACTATAATGGTTTATTGCCCCTAGCGGGGTTTAAACATTGCTATTAAGTGAATATAATATTATTACACATGTGAAACGGCAACGCCTTAAAAATAAGTTTTATTTTAAACAGGCTGCTATGCATAAAAGATAGGAAAGAGCGGTTTTATATCATAAATGAATGACGGTAACATCCCACAATAACACCGCCAAAAAAATTATTAATTTTCATATCTGCATCCTGTTTTTAAAAATTATGGTTTATTAACAAAACGCGCATATTAAAAAAACCCCCGATGAATATTAATATACTCAAAAAACTTTAAAAATTATGCTAATAATCAATTTTCACATCTACATCGGGCGTTTAAAATTCTAGTTTATTAACAAAACACACATATTTAAAAAAACATATCCACGAACATCAAATTTATATATCAAAAACAAGCATAAAAATTACGTTAAACAAACACATACGCCAACAATCAAAATCAATAGGGCATTAATGTAAAAAATATTAAAATTTAGATTCCGAGAAAGCAGTTAACGGCTGAGACACTAGATTAATAAATACATATTTTGCGTTCTCTACATACAAAATTACGAATTTGGCGCGCTCGGGCGGCAGCTTATCAAAAATTGGACTTGTTACCCCAAGCGGCTATATTTAAATATGTTTCATAGGCCCTAATATACCGCCACACCAAAAATTATAGTAATTGGACTGACAGAAGTCGGAATATTTAAGGGTAGCATATAAATAATAAAATTCAAATGAGATATTAGAAAAAACGCGTGCAGAATATTAAATTCATACGCCAAAAACGACTAATTACGTTAAACAAACACATACACAACCAAAATCAATAGGGCATTAGTATAAAAAATATTAAAATTTAGATCCCGAGAAAGCAGTTAACGGCCGAGACACCAGATTAATAAATACATATTTTGCGTTCTGTACATACAAAATAACGAATTGACGCGCTCGGGCAGCAGCTTATCAAGAATTGAACTTGCTTACCTCCCAAGCGGCTATATTTAAATATGTTTCCTAGCTCCAATATACCGTCACATCAAAAAAAATTATAGTAATTGGACTCGACAGAAGTTCGAAATATTTGGCTAAAAGATATATTAAAAATAGCGAAAATCAAAAATTTGAATGGATAGAATAAATAGGCGCAAAATCTTAGAACAGGTATTTTTGAATCTGAATAGTTGTGATACTAGCGGCTTTTTTGAGCCGTAAAACCGTGTAAAAGCAGTTTCAATCCGCTCCATAGAAAACCGCGTTATTAGAAAAATATACAGAGCACATTCTGTTTTTTAAATAATATTTACAACATCAAAAATTAGAGTAAAAAGGGTAGGACCGAAATACGGCGTACAACCCCTGCACGATAATTAATAAATTTTATATGTTAGCAGGTAACTAGTGAAAAACAACAAAACAGAAAGCACTTACCCGACGCAATTGGCCAAACTGCTCCACCAGCTCCGCCACGCCCACCGCCCCAGGCCCGGCATCTAGGGTGCAGCAGGAGGAAGCGACAGCAGCGCATCAATCCAGGTACCTATAAGAGTAAATTTCTATAGATTTACAGGCTAAAAAACGTCGGACACATACCAAATACTGGGAGGGTAAGTGCTTTCTGTTTTGTTGTTTTTCACTAGTTACCTGCTAACATATAAAATTTATTAATTATCGTGCAGGGGTTGTACGCCGTATTTCGGTCCTACCCTTTTTACTCTAATTTTTGATGTTGTAAATATTATTTAAAAAACAGAATGTGCTCTGTATATTTTTCTAATAACGCGGTTTTCTATGGAGCGGATTGAAACTGCTTTTACACGGTTTTACGGCTCAAAAAAGCCGCTAGTATCACAACTATTCAGATTCAAAAATACCTGTTCTAAGATCTTTTGGCGCTGCATTTTTTCTATCTCATTTGAATTTTATTATTTATATGTTAGACTTAAATATTTCAACTTCTGTCTGTTCAATTACTATAATTTTTGGTGTGATGGTATATTAGGGCCTAAGAAACATATTTAAATATAGCCGCTTGGGGTAGCAAGTCCAATTTTTGATAAGCTGCTGCCCGAGCGCGCCAAATTGTTATTTTGTATGTAGAGAACACAAAATATGTATTTATTAATCTGGTGTCTCAGCCGTTAACTGCTTTCTCGGAATCTAAATTTTAATATTTTTTATATTAATGCCCTATTGATTTTGATTGTATATGTGTTTGTTTAACGTAATTAGTCGTTTTTGGCGTATGAATTTAATATTCTGCACGCGTTTTTTCTAATATCTCATTTGAATTTTATTATTTATATGCTACCCTTAAATATTCCGACTTCTGTCAGTCCAATTACTATAATTTTTGGTGTGACGGTATATTAGGGCCTATGAAACATATTTAAATATAGCCGCTTGGGGTAACAAGTCCAATTTTTGATAAGCTGCCGCCCGAGCGCGCCAAATTCGTAATTTTGTATGTAGAGAACGCAAAATATGTATTTATTAATCTAGTGTCTCAGCCGTTAACTGCTTTCTCGGAATCTAAATTTTAATATTTTTTACATTAATGCCCTATTGATTTTGATTGTTGGCGTATGTGTTTGTTTAACGTAATTTTTATGCTTGTTTTTGATATATAAATTTGATGTTCGTGGATATGTTTTTTTAAAGGGTGTCATTGAAATGCTGTAAAAAAATTCGGGGGTGATAGTACTCTAAAAATAGTAAAAAGTTCCTATAAGTATAGGGCGGAAAATGCATATTAAGGGAGTTAGGGGCATGAAAGGGTGAATTTAAAAAACGGTTTTTTGAAATTATAGGCTTAAAAACGAGATAAGATTTCGAAAAAATCCTCTGCCATAAATTTTGACTCTAAATCAAATGGTGATACTGAAAATTATTTGGAAAATCGGAAAGGGTAGTTTTTGCAAGGGTGGGGGGTTGTTTCGTGAATAACTTTTTCAGGATATTTTTTTTCGCAACGTGGGTTCATTTTTGAAAACTACATATTTTTTTTCCTATCAAAAAGGTATTTGTTGCACATCGCCCAGAGCGATGGTTTTCGAAAATTGAAGGCAAAAAGTTTGCTCTGATGGGTTGCTAACTGGTTAATCAACATAAACTTATGAATGTTATGGCGTTTCAAAAGTAACCAAATAATTAATTGAAAAATTAAAATTTCATTATTTTTAAAACATCTTATTGCTTTAAAAAACGCAATAAACTGAATACCAAAATTCCTTATTAAAATAATGCATACTTTAATTAATTCATAGTAAATGTTCAAAGTGACCACCATTCATTTCAATGCAGACATCTGCTCTTCTTCTCCACGATCTGCGTACCCTGTGGAATATCCCAGGTGTTGTACGAATTTGATTGGAACAGTCAATAATGCGTTGCCGTAGTTGCTCTTCAGTATTAATCGGCACTGAGTAAACCAGAGTTTTCAAGTGGCCCCAGAAGTAGAAATCTAGTGGATTAAGATCTGGTGATCTTGCTGGCCAAGCTTGTGGACCACCACGTCCTATCCAACGCCTCTCAAAAACTTGGTTCAAATGATTCCTCACCGCTAGCGGAAAATGAGCTGGTGCACCATCATGCATAAAATACATGATCTGCCTCTGTGCTATGGGAACTTCGTCCAAAAGTGCTGGTAGATCATGTATTAGAAAATTAAGGTAACTTTGACCATTTAGCCTAAAATGTTTATTAGTATAAGAAATAAGTGACTTTTCGAAAGGTGTAAAATTAACCTACCTCAGGGTAGAAAAAATGGTCCAATAAGTCTATCGCCAAGAATTCCCGCCCAAACGTTAACTGAGAATCGAATTTGGTATCGACTTTCCACAACAGCATGAAGATTTTCATCAGACCAGTGATGTGTATTATGGTAATTGAAAATTCCATTTCTTGTAAACCCAGCTTCATCCGTGCATAAAACATTTGCCAAAAAAAGGGGTTCTTGTGCGAGTTTTCTTAATAACCAACGACAGAAGATGACTCGGCGGGATAGTCTCCGGAGCAAGAGCTTGTACCCTTTGGATGCGATATGGATACAGGAGTTGAGAATGAAGAGTCATCCACACAGAATGGCGACTCACGTTTTCCCGCACTCATTCTCCCTTACCGATATCCCCGGATCTTCCTCTACATGTGCTAAAATGCGCTCCTCAACATCAGGTGTACGTACCGTCAAATTAGGGCCACGGTCTTGGTTTCTAGGTTCAAATGAACCTGTATCTCTTAGGCGCTGATGAATTCTCGCAAATATCCGGTGAGAAGGTGCCCTGCGATTTGGATATTTTTGGACATACAAGCGTTTAGCTAAAAGACCGTTTCCATTCGCTCTTCCATAAATAAAATGCATATCTGCCAATTCACTCACAGTGTATTCCATAATTTGTCAAATTTTACGTTTACGCACACTTCAACAACAATAAACTGACAAAAATACTTGTGAACCAGAACATGTTTTTTGCGTACATGCGAAATAAATAAAGTGATAAGACCGCATACCTTCAATGAATCAAATAAATATGCATTAAATAAGGAATTTTAGTATTTGGTTTATTTCTTTTTTTAAAGCAATAAGAAGCAACCCATCAGAGCAAACTCTTTGCCTTCAATTTTCTCGAAAACCATCGCTCTGGATTAACAAGAGTACCTTTTGGTAGGAAAGTATGTAGTTTTCAAAAAATGAACCCACGTTGCGAAAAAAATATCCTGAAAAAAGTTATTCACGAAACACCCCCTACCCTTGCAAAAACTACCCTTTCCGATTTTCCAAATAATTTTTCAGTATCACCATTTGATTTAGAGTCAAAATTTATGGCAGAGGATTTTTTTCGAAATCTTATCTCGTTTTTAGCCTATAATTTCAAAAAACCGTTTTTTAAATTCACCCTTTCAGTGCCCCTAACTCCCTTAATATGCATTTTCCGCCCTATACTTATAGGAACTTTTTTTACTATTTTTAGGAGTACTATCACCCCCCAATTTTTTTACACCATTTCAATGACACCCTGTATGTGTGTTTTGTTAATAAACTAGAATTTTAAACGCCGGATGTAGATGTGAAAATTGATTATTAGCATAATTTTTAAAGTTTTTTGAGTATATTAATATTCATCGGGGGTTTTTTAATATGCGTGTTTTGTTAATAAACCATAATTTTAAACACAGGATGCAGATATGAAAATTGATAATTTATTTTTGCGGTGTTATTGTGGGATGTTACCGTCATTCATTTATGATATAAAACCGCTCTTTCCTATCTTTTATGCATAGCAACCGGGTCGCCTGTTTAAAATAAAACTTATTTTTAAGGCGTTGCCGTTTCACATGTGTAATAATATTATATTCACTTAATAGCAATGTTTAAACCCCCGCTATAGTCAATAAACCATTATAGTTTGAACATGCCTATATTAAACCGTGTTTCTAATTTTTTACTCCTACATCAGCATTTTAGGTTCCGACTTTAATCGATACCGACCGGTATGTCTTACAATTTGCGTGATAAATCCTTCTACTATGCATCTCCCAAATCAATGGCTTGATCCAAGTACCCTAACAACGATTTTATCCGCATCATCACATCAACTGCTTAGCGCTACCCGGTTGTTTACATATGCTGCATAATTTGGTGGCCGTCATATTTTTTTTAGTTTCGAAGTATTCTTTAACTGTGTGTGTTACTAAGTCCACAATAACCCACCGATGTCTCATTTTACATCGTTTACCCCCGTGTACTAACTAGTCATTTTATGATATATTTCGGGGTTAAACAATATTATTAATTACGGCCTTGCTAATTTTACTTTACGCGTGTGGGGACGTCATAACGCTCGGATGTTATATATTTACTCCAACTTCTTATTCAATACGCTTCATGGCGCTGCGGTAGCGCTCCGGCTCTACACCTGCTGTGGCGACGTCATACGCTAGACACTATGCATCTATTCCACAGCAGTAATATTATAATAGTTGACACTTTATGAAAATGCGTTTAAAGAGAAACATGTTGCAAAAGAATTGGGGCGCTCTTTAAATGGCGTTCCCAGGTGCTTAATAATGACATTAAAAAAAGACGCTAATTAAATCTTTGCTAGTTTATGTTTTTTTCTTTTCAAAGGGACAATTTTCATTTTAAATTCCACATATCGCGAGTTGGTGAACAATTACCTGACCTTATACTGGTTCGAATCTTGCTAGGTGCGAAATTTATTTGGGCTTTTTATTTAATTTCCAAAATGACCCTGATGACGTCAGATTAATTATTTCCAATATGGTGTAATGACCCCGGTGACGTCAGATGTTATTTACAACCCTTATTTACCACTCTACAAAAACTACCCCCTTTTGAGTAAGGGTTGAAGATGGTCATAAAATTGCAGGTCGGACCTTAAATTTCTCCCATAAGAAATACATGGGAAAAACTACCCTTATTATGTTAGAAGTCGGTTAGCATATCTACTGTTATCGTTAGCGATCGTTCGTGTTTGATAACTATGTGATACAAAAGAATATAGATGACGTATCTTAGTCATATAGTTAAGACAAGAGAGTGCATAAAGATTTCTAATATTAAGGGTGTCATTTTCAATGTATAAAGAAGAGGTTGAATATCTGCGGGGCTTATGACTGAGAATTTTTAAGATAGAGTTTTGACATGTTGCCAGAATTTTGAGATATGAATTAGACAAGCCTCCCCAGATAATAATGCAGTATCTTAAAATAGACTCCACCACTGAACCATACAACAACAACATTCTTTTATTTAAGATATCTCTTAATTGAAAAAATTTGTAATACATTTTTCTTATTTTTGAGCTTAAATTTATAACATGTTCGCTCCATCTGAGATGCTGATCAACAATCACTCCTAGATACTTAATTTTATCAGTTCGTTTAATTTTAAAGCAGTTACAGTTAGGATATTGTTTTTACAGTTCAGAGAGTGAATTGTCAAGAAATTAAGGGTTGGTCAACAGTTGTGGCGGAGAAAGTCATAAAATGGGTTTTATCAAAATTAACACTCAGTTTGCTTATGTTTAACCACTGGTGTACTGTACTGAGTCCCCTCTCTGCTCGGTCATTTACTTGCTCCCATGTTTCACCAGTGAATAAGAGCGCAGTGTCATCAGCATACGAGATGACACTGCAGTCCTTTAAAATACTACCGATTTTGTTAATGTACACCAAGAAGAGTATGGGACCAAGTACAGTCCCCTGTGGTACCCCCGTTGTTATTGTGGCACTTTTACTGATAGTATCATTTATTTTGACCTTTTTTTGGCGATTTGTTAGATAATTCATTAGGAGAAGCAATGGTCCACCACGTATACCAATTTCTTCCAGCCTTTCGGAAAGAATGTCATGTGCTACAGTGTCAAAAGCTTTCCTAAGATCTAAGAAAACTGCTAATGTTTTTTTACCTTTCTGAATCTCATTATAAATGGTGTTTGTTAGCTCAAAAACGGCGTCTTCAGTATTTTTTCTATTTCGAAATCCAAATTGTTTAAGATATAAAAGATTTTCTTGCTCTAAAAATTCGACCAAACGTTGTTTTAAGCATTTTTCAAAAAGTTTGCAAAGTTGTTAATTACTGAGATAGGTCCCTAGTTTGTGAGACTTGTCAAATCACCACTCTTAAATACTGGAGTGACCAAAGATATTTTCCAGTCATCGGGTATATCACATGATTCAAAGCAGATATTAATTATGTGCAATAGGGGTTTTAAAAGGAAACTGCATTTGTTGAATAAAAGAATCTGTTATACCATCTGCTCCTGGAGAAGAATATTTTTTTAGAGACTTAATGTGGACAATCAGTTCATTTTCAGTTAAAGGTCTTAAGAATATTGAATTTAATGATTTAATGTTAGGGTCAAGCCTATTTTGCAAGTTTGGTGGAATTTTTTATTGAATTTCATTTCCAACATTTACAAAAAAATTGTTGAACAAATCGGCAACATCAGATTCTTCAGTCACCATCCCCTCTTTATTAAGTATACGTAAACTTATTTTTGTTTTATTATTATTTGTACCGGTTATTTCATTCATGATCTGCCATATTCTTTTATAGTTATTATTTGCTTCTGAAATCTTACTTTTATAGTAGGTATTTTTAGTTATTTTAATAAGTTTTGTTAATGAGTTTCTATATGATTTATATTCGGTTAATAATACATCTGTAGGGTTTTTATTTAGCTGTTTTTTCATCTGATCTCTATGTTTGATAGAGCGCATAATTCCCTCCGTTATCCACGGTTTTCTTTTTCTGTTATGACTCTTAATTTTTTGTGTATATGTACAGTTATAATTAGACAATTTATAAATAAATTCATGGTAAGTCGTCTTAACATCATTACAATTTGTTATTTCTCGCCACGACTCTTTTTCCAATAAGTTCTTTAATTTGTTGTAATCTATTATTTTTTTATAATGAATTATTGCGTTGTTGCTATTTGTATTCACGTTTTGTAGAGATATACCGATAGTGTAGTGGTCAGTTAAACAGGTTTGTATTATCATGGGTTTTATTGAATTTAGGTTATTTTCATTTTTTTTTTTTGGTTTTAATAAATATATGGTCAATAATAGTAGAGGAGATTTCAGTCTCCCTGGTAGGTTTGTTAATACAAGAGAAAAAACCCCTTTCAGCCAAAATATTCAGGTATTGATTAACTTCATTATCGAGTTGATTTAAAATATTAATATTTAGGTCCCCTACGAACATTTCCGTCTCACACATATTTAAGTTAGTGAAATAGTTATTAATATCATCCAAAAAAAGTTTAAGGTTTGTTGCTGGTGGTCTGTAACATGCTGTAATGCCATATGTTTCATTCGCTATCTTAAAATTACATCTTAAAACATTTGTCTCATTTAGTTTATATATTTTATCTTTTACTACTATATTTTCTTTAATATAAATTATTATGCCGTCGTTTTTGTTATAAAACGATTCATTATAGTAACTGTTAAATCTTAAATCCATTAATTCTGTAATTATTAACATTTTCCAAATTAAATGTTTCTGACAGTATGATGACACTTATAGTATTAATTTCAATAAGATTTAGATATATCAATAGTTCATCATAGTTTTTTTGTAAGCTGCGGATGTTAAAGTGAACAATATTTAGATTGTCAAATTTAGGTGAAAAATATTGTACCTGATCAAAGCTTTCATATACCTCTGTTTCCAGTGTGCCATACTCTTCCACTTCCTTCAAATAATCCAGTATCATTTTCTAATAAATTGTATCAAAAATTATACTTAATATTTTTCCTATTTAAATATTTCCTAAAAATATTTTTTTTATTATTATGTAATATGGTAAAAAATAAAATAGACAAATCTACGATTATTCATCTCACTCCAGTGTAACTAAAATTTGCATTTAAAAAAAAGGATAATATATTCATATTGCTAAAAAAGTACACTTCTAATAGTTAAGTATCTACTAAATCATCACTTCCATTAATTTTAGTTATTTTATTGTTCTTTTTCAAAAATACATTCCCATATCTGGTGAAAACGGACTTTCTGTCATGCATCTCAATGGCTTGTTTATACACACGAATTCTATTTTTGTTTAGGTCTTCGGCGATCCCAATTTTAGTTCCCTTCAATTTGGCACAATTTTTTAAAAATCTGTATTTTTTGTTGGTACTGCTCCATTTTTACAATAACAGGTCTTGACTTTTCATTATTCTGTCCAACCCTGTAGCATTTAACAATATCTTCTTTTGTTATTTGTACTCCCATTTTTCCTATAAACAATTCAGATACTTTTTGCCTAAGGTTCTCGCCCATCTCCTCGTCTAAATTGTATATGCATACATTGTTTATTTTTGTTGCCTGCTGCAAACTCGATACGCCCTTCCAGCTGATCGATGTACGTACCTTGTTTTTGTTCTGTTTTTTGTAGGATTTCCAAGCTATCTGTGACCTTCTTTAACAATTTATTGATAAAATCGTCGTCATTTAGCAATTCTTTTATGGCTTCTTTGATTAACGATTTCATATCAGTGTTTCCTTCTGGCGGCATTTTGGATTAACAGAAGAACCACAGTATTATATATATCGATACACAACAAAATCCTAGTTTATACGGTACTTTTTCGCACTTTAAATGGTTATTTTTCAGGAGCGATTTAAACACGAACTACTCGCTGATGATCCCACACTTTTAAAAAAGGTTTTTCCTCTTGCCCACCGATGGGCTTAAGGTCTTCTATGGGTATTCTTACGGCTTCTGCTCCGAAGAATTGGCCAGTATAATCCTTCCTCTGGTAGCTCCCAACAGTGCGACACGTATTGCCACTTTTATGTATCCTTTACAGTCCAACTTGAGAGACCCCCAGCACTTTGTTCGTTTCTTAATTCCTAGAGTTTACAGACTATGAAACTTACAACCCGCAGAAGTAATTCTTTTTCCCTTAATTTTTTTTTTATCTTGGGACAGTCCACGAAGGCTGTTGCCTAAGTACAAACGTACCGTGGGTGTCTTTAGTGTGGTGAGAGGGAGTTTGTTCACACGGGACTTCAATTTTTGGAGATTGGGAGGAAAAGGAAAAACTTTTGCGGTCACCAGGTTCCATAGTCTTGACACTCTAGGGATGAAGGAACGAAGAAAGCGGAAAGTTCGGGGCCTCTCCAACTGAACTGTAAAATGATGCATAAAAGTTGCACTACGTGTTGCTCTGTTGGGAGCTGCCAGAGAAGGAATTATACTGGCCAACTCCTCTGAGCACAAGCCGTGAAAATACCTATAGAAAAGCGACAGATCCCCTACAGCTCGACGGTGGGCAAGAAGAGGAAGCCTTTCTGTAAGCATTGGATCATTAATAAGACGAACGGCTCTTCTTTAAATGGAGTCCAGAATGCTAAGTGTTGTAGGGGACGCCATTCCCCAGACATGAGAACAATATTCTAAAGAGGGTCTGATTTGGGATACATTCAGAGTGTACAGATTGGAAGAAGAGAAATATTTTCTGGCTCAGAAGAGGAATCCAATCTTTTTTGAAGCTGCCGAAGCTATGGATAAAATGTGTTTGTGCCAGTTGAGGTTATTCTCAAAAGTAACGCCGACAAGATTAAATGACTCTTTGTTCTGCAGAACTTGGGCGCTCATACGTAAGGGATGAGCATTTGCAGACTTTTTTCGCTACAGCGAACATGACTGTGTTTTCGAGGCATTAAACTGAACAAAATTTTTGGCGCCCCAATCCAAATTTTCAAATATTTAATTCTCGTGTGAATAAACTTCGTCTTACTACATTTTAGACACCCACGGTATGTTAGTACTTACGCCTTAGCCTTCGTGGACTGTCACAAGAAAAAAAAAGGAAAATAGTTAAATCTTTTAAGAATCAAAATTACACAAAAGCTAATGATATATACTTATGTCAGATGAATGATGTCAATACGTTCAACTCAAGAAATAACATTTCTGGTACCGGCATCGGCACGGCTATTTAATTCAGTATAAGTCAGATCGCTATAAATCAATATCAATTTGTAGCACATCCGCGTGTACATGTAGGAATATCAAAGCGAGACCCAGGGATCATAAAGCAAATAAATATGTTTTACACAAACAGTATTATAACAATAGGCTGGGATTGTGGGTTGACATTTTTGTGCCATACAAAGAGGTCAGCGCCACGACTGTCAGGAGCGGCTCTTCCGAGAACCATCAAGTCCTACGTCAAACGTGCTCACCATAGTTGGTGATTGTTTGATGAATTGGTGCCTATTTTCGTTTGTGTAAATATAAATTTCTATGTCACTGACAGATTTCCTATTACAAGTGAGAGCAAATATAGTAAAACCGCTTTTAGCGGTTTAATTAGCTTTTTGAAAAAGTTGTTATGGGTGACTGGGCTAGAAATGTCCTTTCTCCTTTGAAGAATTTATAAGCTGTAAAATGGTTTTCCTAAGAAGACATTTAGGGTGATATTTCTGTGTCAATTTAATTATTAGTGTTACCGCGAGACAAGAGGGTCTCTTGTTTTGACGAAAATATATTTTCCTTATTTTGTCGCATCTCATCTGGTTATAAAGAGATACTTTGCCCAAATAGATATCTGAGTAGTGCCTAAAAACTTTACGAACTTTATAATACTATTTTAGGTCTTAATTCCATCTTCCGTATTTTAGTTTTTGGCTAATATTTCGGTATATTTTATTTTCTAGCCTAGAAGCCCGAATTTCGTGCGTTTTTTGACGGTCGCTAAAAAAAATGAATAATATTTTAGTTATTTCCACTTTTTATTATTTAATAATTTATATTTAAAAATATACAAAAAAATAACACATTTTATAAAGCTGGTAAGGTGGACGAGGGAAAAAAGAGCGTGCCCATCTTGTCACGATACCCTCTCTTGTGGTCATCTGAAAAATAAAAAAATGTTAGATTTTTTATCAGTACAAATTTATGTATATAAATATAACAGGAACCAGAAAAAATTTAAAAAAAACTTGAAAATTGCGGTTTCTCAAATAAAGGTAGGTTTTTTCAGTAAATTTGTAACTTTTCCGAATTTTTAAAAATGGTAAAAATTAAAAATTTCGATTTTTTGTTGGTTCCTGCCCTAAAGGGATATACAAAGAATATCCATGTTAACTTTTAAAAAAATCAGTCAATTAAACCTTAAGATTTTGTGACAAACGTTTCGAAAAAAGTAGTTTCGAGGAAAACGAGTTTAAAGTTTGTGGTTAGTTGTTTCAGGTAGTCTAGCAGATAGAACAGTTCGTATACCTTACATTTCTTCATTCAGCGATTCCGGCGATTCGCGTCTTTTTTTACTTCAAATTGAATATTTAACGAGTTTTTCTCTAAAAGACGAGCACTCTTCCTTTATTTGAAGCACTTGAAGCTCGAAACTCAGAACTTTCGATTCTTCGAATTTTTAAAAATCCTTTTAAGGAGATATTTTTAAATATCTTAACTATTAAAATATAAAAAAAGGAAGTTTTTTCAAATTTGAAGATTAGAATAGCCCCTTAAAACGTAGCAAGTAGAGCTATTTTCTCTTCAACAACTGATCTCTAAAATTAAACCAGAATTTTTTAATAAAGCAAAAAATTCTCTGCAAAAAAAGATTTAACTCTTGTTCGTGTTGATCCTTCTAATAAAATAAAAAAAAATAGTTAATTGTTTCCTCTAGAAGAGACAAGATTGGGAATCTCTCTTTTTGTCGTTAATTTTTCTCTTGGTCGAAGGCTCAAAACGAGACAAGACAACAATCTTTATCGTTTCTTTTCAGATCTCTCGTTCTCTCGAACATAGATTCTGAGGAGCGAAGGTGACCTAATATAAAAGTGGGATTTTAAATTAAAACAGAAAAATGTACAGTATTAAGGATCAAATTTTAAAAAATATATGGAATAAAAAATATGTAGTTATATACAGGGTTCGTTAATAATTGTTGGTCGGTGAGATTATGAACCAGTTCAGGGACTATTCGCATGCGCAGTCAAAAAGGCTAAAACTATTTTTAAAATTTTAAATGTTTAGTAACAGTTTTATTATTGATTCGTAATCGTTTTTGCGTCCTCGGATATTTATTAAAACTGAAAGATTGGTTCGACTTTTCATGCGTAGTGAAGATATGATCAGCTGTTTTCTGTTCTTGTGAAAGAATCTAGTTACTTTAGTCATTTATAAAGCTTCGTGTAATCGTGTAAAACCATTTTTTGTCAAGTAATGAGAATATGACAAAATTATTAATACTTGTTGAACTCTTTTTTGCAATACGACCGTATTGCCAAAGGTTTGTTGTTGGTTTAAAAATAAATTAAATACGTTTTAACCGTTTAGTTTCTTTGGCTTTCTTCGTTTTTCTTCCTCATGGTAATTAAACCATCATTAAATTAAAATCTTAGAAGTTAGGTTAAAAGACATAAACGACCGTTTTCAGCTGTAAAAATTATTCGCGGTAAATTCCAGAACCGGTAAATAACAGAATATGCGCTTTTAAACTGTCCTTAACGGATTTAGTTTCAATTTTGAATCAGTTCATTAAATGATCCGCGAATAAACCAGATATTGCATTAGTTAGGGACAAGACAAACAGATTATAGTTGGATCAGTATAAGAATGCAAATTCGGTGCTTTTTAAAAAGAAAAAAAAACTAAAAAGTAGCTAAAAAGATTTGATTTGAACTGGTGGCCGCCTTTCCTTTACATGTGGACTATTTTTACGTGCGGGAAGCGGTACATTATAAAAACCGAAGGCGGCCGCCAGTTCAAATCAAACCTGTTTAGCTAATTTTTCTGTTTTTTTTTTCTTTTGAAAGAGAACAGAATTTTCAATCTTATACTTATCCAACTATACATTTAAAAATTGCTAAGTGCAAAGTGGATGCATGTTCTTTTAATATACTTCTTCTAGAATGGGGCAAATCAAACAAGAAATAACAAATGTAATTTTACGCACTGCTGTGAGTGTACTTTTGGACACTTGTGCCTGTAAAAAATTAATTTTGAAACAATCACAAAGTGGTGTATTAAAAAACGTTAAGAAACAATGTGTTGTAAAAATTCTGTAATGTAATCATTATTTAAGTTCCTTTCGAGTAATGCCAAGGAAGTAAGCCAATATTATGTTTTTATTCGGTGAATGTTAATTTTATTATTGTCACACATTTTTTTTGTAATTTTACATTAAAAAAAAGCTGATAAATTTGTCTGTCATCCACAAGTAACGGATATATACCAATTTTTCTGTTTCAGACTCCATGTAATAAAATAATAATGATATTTCTGACATCGCTACACTTTTCCCATTACCTACTGTTTTAACCGCGAGCTTAGGAATTTGATTTTTTATTAGATAACATCTTTATCACTGTCAAATAAAGTTCAAAGAACAGTACCTGTTTTTTTTTTTGCAAAAATATGTCGATAAAAAAATATTTTTGGCCAACTTCTATACTGGGTGTCCCTCAGAATTGGTTTACCTAAATATCTTTTAATTTTTTGGAGTACATATAGGCGGTATTTCAATAATTAAATTATATAAAACTACATTTTTCATATTTTACTTAACTTTCTGTTTAATCTAAAATCACTCTACCTTTGAATTTGTATGCATAACACCTTCTTATGTTTTACTTTTTTTACTCTCAGTAATATTTTTAATACAACCATATGTCACTTGGTTTTTTTTTTCGTCAACTTATTACCCTTACATTTAATTTTAGGGTATGGAACTTTAAAAACTTGTCAAAAAATTGAATTTTAAGTAGACATACCCTACCCCCAAATTTAATTTTGTCCATTTCTGAAAAACATTCGGCATATAGTAAACAAGTTTGTATGCTTGATTACTTTTTTAAATTTTTAAGAAATATGATTTTAAAATAAGTAAGTTAAAATTTAATTTTTACCCCAAATTTCAAACAATTGTTTAATTCTACGCTTGACCCTTTCCCATTAATTTTCCCCCCTTTCCCAAAAGTTGTCCCTGTTTCTCATAAAATTTTCCGATAAAATTTTTTAAAAAATCAAAAAGATCAAGCGTATTCTTTCTTTTCTTAATACTAAAAAATCTTTCGGGGGCGGGAAAAAGGCCCAATTCCCCCAATTTTAATTTTGGGGCCCTTTGGGAAAACTGCACGTGTGAAAACCCGCCCCCAAAAAGGGCCCCAAAAGTTTCCTTCCAACTATAGACCTATATCTCTTTTTTTAGTTGTTTGCAAAGTAATGGAAACATTTTTTAAATTTCCCCCCAAAACTTAAAGTATCGGGAAAAAAAAAAAAATCTTACAGGGAAAAAAGACAATATGGTTTCCCGTCACAGTAGATCTACAGCTGATCTTTTTTTTCCCTTTTTCTCACACAACGGGGTTTCCCTTGAGTTTCTTTTTGAATCCCAGATCGTTGCTCTTGACATACCCAAAAACTTTCGATCAGGTCTGGCATGATGGGCTTCTTAACAAACTTCCTTCTTACGGTCTTCCACCTAAGCTTTGTTTTGGGGGTTTTTCCCTTTTCCCCCTTTTTAATCGACGTTATCATTTAAATGTAGATGGTCATTCCTCCAGTTTCCCCCCCCAAAATTTAAAGCTGGGGTGCCCCAGGGCTCAGTGCTGGCACCCCCATTTTTTCTCCCCATTTTGATCTTTCTCTTCCAAATCAATCCCATTCATAGTTTTTTTTTACGATAGTACCCTCCACTCTAGTATTAAAAATTTTTTAAGCCACCGTGTAATCCTGATTTCGAAAACAAGCGCAAAAGGGGGAAAGCAAAAATATCTCCCTTTTCCAAAAACCCCAAACTTATCTTTTAAATTTTTTTTTAAAGCCTCCCAAAAAAAAGTCATGTTCGCTTTCGCGAAAAAAATCCCAAATGCTCATCCCTTACATATGAGCGGCCAAGTTCCAGAACAAAGAAATCGTTTAATCTTGTCGGCGTTACTTTTTTTAGAATAACCTCAACTGGCACAAACAATTTTTTTTCCCTAGCTTCGGCAGCTTCAAAAAAATTGGGTTTCTCTTTCGGGGGCCCGAAAATATTTCTCTTCTTCCAATCTGTACACTCTGTATGTATCCCAAATCAAGACCCCTTTGGAAAAATTGTTCTCTTGTCTGGGGGGAAAAACGTCCCCTACAACACTTAGCATTTTGGGCTCCATTCAAAGAAGAGCCTTTGTCTTATTAATGATCCCCAAAGGGCCCCCCACAAGGAGGGTTTTTTTCTGCTCAGAGGAGTTTGACCCGGGGGAATTCCTTTCTGGCAGCTCCCAACAGAACAACACGTAGGCAACTTTTTTCATCCTTTTCCGTTCAGTTTAAAAAGGGCCCCCAACTTGTTTTTTTTGTTCCCCCTTTTTCCCCAAAAATCAAGACTATGGAACCTGCTGCCCGCAGAAGTTTTTTTCCCCTTTTTCCCCCCAATCTCCCAAAAAATTTTTAAAAACCCCCGGGGGAAAAAAACTCCCTCTCACCACACTGAAGACACCCACGGTACGTTAGTACTTAGGCATCAGCCCCTTTTTTTGGGCTGTTTTAAGATAAAAAAAAAAAATTTTGGGGACGTTGTTTTTAAAAAAAGTAAAAGTATAAAAATTTTAAAAATTTTACTTTAAAAAACTACTAAGATTTATGTATTTATACAAATCCCATTTTTATTACGAGAAAAGACAAGAGAAAGCGGTCTCTTGAGCAAGAGAAGAGCATTCTCGCCTAGAGAACACAGTCAGTTTTTTTCCCCCCCTTTTTGC